>VZUI01066449.1:0-115348 GCA_013401135.1 Cettia cetti | reverse complement strand
AAAAAAAAAAAAAAAAAAAAAAAAAAAAGAAAAAGTCCCTGCCAGCTCTAAGGGACAGCTCCTTGAAGGGTGTCTATTGTCATTATTCCAAAAACTTCAAAAAGCTAGGAAAATTATCATAAATGACAACCACATACAAGATTTCTCTGAGATGAGCCAAATTCTCTGAAAGTTTTATTTCTTTTTTAGTACTGACATACCCATATCAGATAATTAAAAAAGGAACAACACATGCATCCCATTAAAGACTTTGGGCTCTAAAACAGGATGGAGGTAAGAGTGTGGAGTACAGAAATAAGAAACTATGACTCAAGAGTAAAAGTATTCTGTATCCCTGAAACCCTTCCTGTCATTCCATCAGGCACCTGCCATTCTCCTTCTTCCTTGGCACAAATGGACTCCATGTAGATCAAAACCTACATTCCCAGAAGGAACTAATCCAGAGTCCTCTTCAGAGCAAAGTCCTGTGATATGCCCATACTTCAAGCCCAGGAACAGTTTTTCTCTGTAGATAAGGAAGAAAAGAAGCAGTACCAGCCACTTCTGTAAGAGCCCAAATATTAGAGCATTCACCAAGGAGTCTGATTATGAATTTAATATCACTTGGCTTGCAAAGGTTCAAACTCAGTTTATCTCTCACAGATAAGCAAAGCCTAGAAAGACAAGCTGCCTGCTAATATCAGGGAACACAGAATCTTCCATAACCCTCTTGAAGGTGCAAAACTGACTGCACAAGTGATGCAGTGGGTGATAAAGAACTGGATGGAAAACCAGTGTGTGACCTACTGGCTAAGGCACACTCTTCAGAGGGACACCTGTGACCCTCCTCTTCCTCACCACAGGTTGTCATCTTTTTGCAAATCCACAAAGAGTTTGGAAAGCAGAATCCAGAAGCCCCAGCACAGTCACCCACCCACTTCTCCCATGTCAATTGTTTCCTTGTCTTTGGATGCTTCCTTGGCCGGGAACTGCCATTGCATCATTGCTGGGCAGTCCCCTCCACTGCCAGATGGACACGGCCATGAGCAGCAGCTCAGTGAGCAATCAGCCTGTGCCGGGGTGCTTCTGGTTGCACATCAGGAAGAATGACAAGAGAAAGGGTTGTCAGGCTTTGGAAAAGGCTTCCCAAGGAAGTGATGGAATCCACGTCTGGACTAATTACCGTGGAGCCACTCAGCTGTAAGAAGGTTTCCACTCAGAGTGGACACTCCAGTATAACGCAGGACAAAGGATAGATGGTTCAACCAAACAGAGCAAATAAGATCACTGCTGTTATTAAAAGCAGCCTTTGTAGGTGACACAGAGAGGGACTTGTTTGCTATCTCTAAACAGAAGAAAAAACAGTGGGGACTAAAGAGCTAGTGGGGTTTTGCTGTCTGGGAAGGTGCTGGCTCCTCTCTGAACTTCTGACTGCACTGGTGTTTCACATCTCCCGAAACAGAACACAGCTTATGATTCAAATCTTTGATACTGTTTATTTTAAGTCAGTGGAAAAACAAACATCACAATCCATTGAAAGGTCATTATACTTACAGTGAATAAACCAGAGTACACGTTCATAGGTCCCAACCCTAGCAAGATCTCATTTTATTATATTTGAAAATGTGTGGTCAATTGCCTACCAAAACAAGCACTGACCAATACCTTTGAAAATTAGTAATGGGTGAGGAACATATGCAGAGACATATGTTTATCTTTCTTCTCTCTGCTCCTCCCAAATATGTGATTTCACGATCATTCGAGATGATCTAAGCCCAAAGCACACAGCTTGTGTGCTTCTGCTACCCTCCAGTCAGCTCCCTGATCCCCAAAACCTCCTGTCTGCAGCCATTCTGCTGCGGCTGCAGAAGGGCTGCTGCTGCCCAACAGAAAGGGGTGGGAATGTATGGGCAGGGAGGGATGAGTGCCTTTACAAGCAGCACAGCCATCAGTGGGAAAAGCTGCTCCTGCCAACATAGCCTAGGGAGAGGCGAGCACACATGGCTCCAGCACACGTGCAGGGGACGAGCCTGGAGAGCGAGCAGCAGCTGTTCACTCACAGCAACAAATGATCACCTTCCTGGTGGGACCCTGGTAGGATCTGGCAAGGAGAAAAGCCTCAGCCTTTGTCTTTGCTTTGTGGAACAGGCACCAGGGCAGACAATAACCATGGAATGGTTATAATTATAAATATAGGGACGTGAGTAATGGCAGGGCATGGTTGTCATCACTGAACTGCTGTGGAGTGTCTGACTGACCACTGTGCCTAAGGCCAGTGTGTGAGCAGCTCCAGCCTCTGGAATAGTTTAACTCCAGTCTTTTGAGGCTGATTTGACACTTTCATAGAGATAATGCAATGCATGTTTTGCTGCTCAGTACATAGATATATATATATGTGTATACATATATATACACACATATATACATATATACGTATGTGTGTGTGTGTGTATACATATATATATATATATGCAGGCACACATATGAAGGCTTCTCCCCAAGACTGCCTCAAAGAGAGCAAGAGCTATGGGAGCCATTTATCTGCTGGCAAATAAAAGACAGTGGATTAGTGATGAACAAATAACCAAACACTTTATACAAGTCATTTAGCACTTGATGAGAAGGATGCACTGTCAGTGTAACACTGCTGCACAGCACTGGAGAGGCTGTAATCACTGTCAGGAAGAAAGGGCAGTGTGACACTACCCTAGAAAGTTTTCTATAAAGTCTACCATGAGCAGTCTTGAAATGGTCTCTTAGCAACAGTCAGTGAAATACCTTGTCATTTCTTTTAGTTAACATGCAGCCAATACGCATTTTGTTTTTAACTTCCAGAAAGTAAATATTGCTTTGAGTTAAACTAACTGGTACAAAAACTCAGAAAAAAAAATATATTAACCTAAACTCATAATAACTGGCAAAATGAAACTGTTCACATATTGATGAAAAAACATACAGTCCTGAATCTCCCTAATTTTAAATTCCCAACTATACAATGCACAATAAGACAGTAAAAATAAAAAGATTATTTAAGACAAAACAAAACAAAAAGGAAAATACTGTGCTTCTGTGTAAGTAGGTCAAGAAGGAACTTCAAATTAAAGCAATTTCTTGTGCAATCATTGTAGAGCTGTTTGTAATTGCATCCAAAAGAGGACAATAACCAGCCCAAAAGCGGAATGTAAGACTACCCTGATCATTCATTTCATCTGTAATGGAAATTTCCCTGGTTAGAAATTCTGACTGACTGAAAAGGATGGGCTATCATACAAAGAAACAGAATATAGAACAAAGATTTTATCACCACAGATGCACCAACTTTTAACTGCTAAACCCTTAAAAGCTTGCTTCACTAGAGAGCAAGAGTAAATGTAAAAAAGAGGATTACCTGGGCGGAACTGTTTCACCACAACAAAGCACTGCCGAGAAGTATTAAAGATCAGGATTGACACACTGAGGAGGAAGATGAAAAAAAACAAAAGATCAATGCTTTGTGAAGAATTAATGCAGAACTGTTATACTCACATCTTGTGAATTTAATTTCAACTACATAAATACATGTAAGATTTATTACTGAAGCCACAACACAACAAGGTCCCTGTCCAAAATCCATCTACAGGGATAGATAATGGGTCATGTTCCCAAAGCCCATGACAATTTTTCTCAAAATTAAGTCTCTTTTGTCTACTGGCATGCAAAATAAGCACCAATCAATTCCTTCTTCCCAACAGGAACACCACCACCACCCCTCTCTTCCAGTCTAAGAATACTAGTACTAGGTAGCAAAATATCCTTACAAATAAAAACATTTTTTCCCCTTATATCAGTCTCAAAGTAGGATTGTCAAAACCTCAGGCACAGTCTAGTCTCATTCAGAGCCAGTGACTTCTGTATAAGCACAGAGCATCTCCTATGCTACTTGCTGAGCTCAGGTTTCAAAAGAGATACCCTCCAAGTCCAATTTTGTACAAATATAAGCCAGTAGCTTCAACTGCTACATTCAGGGGTTCTTTGGTGGCTTGCAATACATGTCATGGGGACACCTGGCGGGCTGATTATTTGGACATGCTCTGGATGTGTCTGATGTTCTCTGCTTGCCTAACACACTCCCTTTTACAAGTTTAAGAAAATGTAGACAGAAGTTTTTCTCCTTAGTTGGTAGCCCACTGCCACCTGAAAAAACAAGTGTATATTTTGCTCATTACCGTGGCAGCATTCTCTCATTTGTTCTGCCTCACTGTATGCAATCAAGACATTAATTCATTATTCTATGAACTCTACAATAGAATAGACTCACAATGGCCTATTTGCAGGGTTGAGTCAAATTCTCAACTTTCCTTGTAAAAGAGCTGTATATTTATTTTCACTATTTGATTTAATAATGAAGTCTTGAGCTGCCAAAGAAAATGCTATCTGATGATTATTAAAAATAATGTTAATGTTTATTATAATAATACATAAAAACCAAAACAGAAGGGAGAAGTCCAGATGTTAGTATTTATATTCATGCTTGCTATTCTCAAAGACCGGTACTGCATATTGATAGCTTCCTGCCCCAGGAGATGCCACTTGCAGGCAATTTTAAAGCAAAGGTTTCAGCCTTCAGAGAGGCTGGAGGAGAACATTCACTCTGTTTACTGGCACTAGGGTTCTTTCTGGAATATCTGGGAGTTTGTGTAGGTTGCTGGAAGAAACGAAGTTAAACCACAGACCATAATATTTTTAAGGTTACTTAAATATTATTCTTTTATTCTTTGATTTTTTTTTCCTTTTCATGACTGTTCCTCTCTTCTGAGGGCAGACACTGCCCTAAATAAAAGGGAAAAAGGAATTACTGCTACTGAACCTTTGTTGTTTTGTCCACAGGCACTGCCTGAAACTGGAGAGAGCAGCAGCCTAAAGCTGCTGATGAAGAGTGGAAGCTTCCTGAAGCAGATGGTTGCCCTTTACCTTTCTTTACATCCACCACCCCAGGCCCAATCTTTCCTTTGGCTTGCCTTCTTCAGCACGTCTCATTAAATAACTCATACCAACTCATTAAAAATGGCTCAGCTATTAGACATTATTTTTTTCCTAGGAGTCAATCACTCGAGATTTTTATGGAACAGATGGGAAAATTAAAAACAATCTGTCAGAATTAAGGAACAAGATCAAATTAGCTGGAAAGGAGTAGCAGCAAGTTATTACAATTGTCTGCTTCTCACACCATCTTGAGATAAGAGGGTACCGAAATGGCACAAATCTGTAGAACTTTCTATTTAATTACTTCTAATTTTCTGAGAGACTGACAAACAATTTTGAACAGAAATTTACATTTTTTAACAAACCACAACACACAAGTTATAATGTTTCCTGTCAGAGTTGGAGAGGCATGGAAGAGAAAGTTCAGAATTATACCTCCTTCTTAGGAAGGGGGGTAACATTAGGAATGCCATTTGCTGTTTCTTTGTTCACAAGAAACAACATAACATGAAATATTTCCACAGGTCACCAGGTCTGTAACTTCTGAAAGCTCACTGAAGGCTGCATTCAGGACAGGTATTTGAGTATTACACAAAGTTAGAGCAAGACAGTTCAACTGAACTAAGTGGAGGAGCCTCATTACAATTTCCAAAGGGTTTCCTTATAATGACCCCAAATGTGGGTTCAGAATGATTGGTCTGGCCTATAAGAATATATTTTTCTTCTGGAGTTTTAAGCCATCATACAAAGAACTCACTACAAAATTAGTTTGAGATTTCTGTTTTTACAGATGATACAGGCTACCAAAAAGAGTTACTACAAATCCATTAGTAGGTTCATGTACATCTTTCAGTGGTACCATGCCATGGGGTATTACAGAGGTATTTGATGTTTCAAGACAATTCCCTTCAAAATATTACAACCAGACATATTTGAGGGTATTATATACACAGGTTTTTAAGTGAGGAGTAAACAAACAAAAAATTATAACATCCACAAAGACTTTTTTGAGCATTTCCACACCTAAAAGATTCAGAAAATAAATGAAGCCAAAGTTGTACATTTGGGAAAAACACACAGAAGCACTAGAAAAGGAAAAAAAAAAATAGCCCAGCCACATTTCCTAAAAGTAATACTATACAAGAATTTAATCTAAAATGGACATCAAAGGTCCTAATGCAGAAATAGGCTTCATGTCTCAAACAGGTGCACAAGACCACTTTTTAATTATATTTTACAAAGGAAAACAATACCCAGATATTAAAGGATCATGATAAATCCCAAGCTTCCATCCATGCCTTAAAACAAGCTGTAACACCCCTGCACTAAGGAAACACTGTCTCAGACCTGCTAATCTTTACACTTTGTGTGGCAGGTTACTTTTGCCATATTCCAGAGGCGTGGATCTTTGCTGGCTATTCCTCCAGCAGCTGACTCTGAGGGAAATCAGAGGTGTAAAAGGAGAGGTCTGGAATGCAAATTCCACTGACAAGTGAAGGAGACTCAGCTCCTCCACACCACATCTGTCAGTGGCTGCACTGGGGACTACAACCAAACAGAAAAAAACTTATTAAGAGGTGACAGGGTGTGCACAGGGTCTCCCAGGGCTGGTGAAGACCACAGACCTACTTAGCCTTCAGCCCAACCTTGTCCTCAACTTCCCATTGCAGTAGCTCCCACTCACTTTATACATAAAATAAATCACTAATTACAGCAGTTTTCCCCAAAGAAAGCATGCATGTAAACAACTCAATGTAAACAACTGTGCAATGATGTTCTTTCTATAAATATGGAACAATTAGAGTACCTTTAAAATATTTTAAGAAAGGTATGTACCTAAAATGTCACATATAAAGAGCAATTTAACCTGTACTTGAGCTGTTACTGTACTCAAGCTTGCAGTTGAAGTGTGTCTGATCTTGGCTCCTAACGTGATATTTTCTGAAAGGGATTCCAACTATCCAGCCAAGGCTCTCATGTAGCATTTAACCATTTAAACTTCAAAAAAGCCCCGAGTGAAATAGGTATTAGGATTCTCTGATGGATATTTGATTTCCCTAAACTAAGTCAATGTGCAGAAATCAGACAGCTGACCCAAGGACACTGCAACACAAGAGTGCAGAACTTTAACTCCTACTCCATCTTTAAGACTCTTATGAAAAGAGAAAATATCCACCTGCACAAAACTGCAAACACCTCTGAGAAAACCTTTACAGATGAAAACACTCCTGAGAATAGCTTAGAAAATGACTCCATTGTGTGCCATAGAAAACTACTTTCCACATTTTTCCTTCCCCCAACATGGTCCAGCTCAGTATTTATTGAAATCACAGTAACTGATGCTTTGTGATATTCCAGCTCAGCAGACATTCAGCCAGAAATACTACAACTTCACACTCTCAAACCTGAGAAAGGAAGGTGCTGTTTCATGGAGCAACACAAGACATGCAGCATTTGACCACAGCAGCTCCGAGGTAGGGGACAGATGAAAATTGACATCCTGTTAAAATGTGCACACACACATATGGCCCATGCAAAGTTAATTCTTTTGAAAGACAACCCAGCAATTGAGATCAGCAAGTGAACTTTACCACAGCTTCTTAAACGTACTTCTAGGGCTGTAATAATCTACATGCAACTGCTGACACTTACCAATTGCTTTTCATGAGTCAAACTTTCAAAATCCTTTAATAAATAAAGGTTGATTTAGTCTTTCTTTATTCTTAGATGTGGCCTTAATGCTGCCTTTACAAATGTGAATTTGTAAACCAAAAAATAATTTTAGAAAATCTCCACAGTATAGCAATAGCAAAGACAAGGATGACTCCTCTACTTCTGTCAGTGAGCTAGGACTCTTAAGGCTGGAGATGAGGATTTTTAATAAGTCTTGTACTAGTAACTAAAATACTAATACATTAGGTAAATGATGAGGTAACACAGGCAAAGAAATTGACCTTTCTTAAAAACCTTGCAAGAGCGACTCAGGAGCTGCTGGTGTCAAGCATGGGTATATGTGTGACACACACAAATTATGATCAGAAATGAAGAGTGGGAGATAAAGCACCTCAAAAAAGACTGACATTAACATTGAAAGCCAGGACTTCTCAGCTATTAACCTCAGCCACTTTCACCTACTTTCAAAGGCTAAAAACTATCTCAAAATTAGTTTAAAGCCTATAATACTGGTAAGTGCTGCCTACAAACAATAATCAGAGCTCCATGGGGGAGACTTTAGAAACTAATGATGTATGATTTCTAAAAAACCACAACAAACCAACCAAACCAAACTACCAAAACCCCTCCAACAGTACTAATACAGCACCTGCAGTATTTCAGTTACCATTCTCAAAGCAGACAAAGAAAAAGGAATTGCAGATTCCAAAAGGAGACACAAAAACGGCATGCAGGAATAAAAGCAAGTAAGTGATTTAATCAGTCCCCTTGACTCTCAACAGATATTTGGTTTTAAAAATCCCTTTGATACAATCAGAAGAAAATAATCAAATGCAGTGTGCAACCACAGAAGTATTTAGAGATGCATTCATCTCTGCTGGAGAGCATGTGAATATAAAACATACATTTCATATTTTTGTCCACATAGCTCATAAAGGAGAAAATGTCAGGATTTACAAATCATACAAGATGAAAAGTTAGTAAGAAATAAGTAAATAATTTAGAACTCCCAAAATTGTTTTAGCTTTAAAGTATAAATTTGTTTTTCTTTTTGAACTGATATGAATTTGGCTTTCTTTGTTCATAGAGGGATGACAAATTGATTATTCATAGTTTTGTATATCAAGCCTATAATTCCATCTAGTCTTTTTAAAATATCGTGGTTGAGAAACACCCCGGATCACAAATAAAGTATGTTCATAAAACGCTAAGGGATTGGAATGGACCAATTAAATGAAAGATTAAAGATTCCCTTCTCCTAACCCCCTCTGCCATGGGCAGGGACACCTCCCACCAGACCAGGTTGTTCAAGGTGTTATCCAACCTGGCTTTAAACACTTCCAGGGTTGGGGCATCCACAACCTTCCCGGGCAACCTGTTCCAGTGCCTCACCATCCTCACAGTAAAAAATTTCTTCCTAATAAATAAGCTGAATTTCCCCTCTTTGACTCTGTACCCATTACTCCTTGTCCTGTCACTACAGTTCCTGATGGAGAGTCTCTCTTTGGCTTCTCTGTGGGCCCCGTTCAGATCCTGCAAAGGGCTGCGAGGTGTCCACACAGCCACATTTACATTGCTGAACTTGTCCTCTCCTTTTTTGAATCTAAAATGACTGTGCTTTCAATCTGAAAGTGATAATCAAAAACCACCTAAACTTGTTTGAGAGCCAACACTCAAAAGCAATTCTTTGGGAGGAGTCAACCTTCAGGAGGGCCTACTTCCATCTTATTTCAAAATTATTTTTGATCTCCTTAAGAAAAATTGTATGTAGCCCCTCTGCCACTTCTGTATTCAAATTAACCATCCATTTCACAGCTGGACACGTCCTGAAAACTTCTACTGTGGTGTCTAAAGTACTGTCTTCTTCCTTACATCAGCACAGCACCCAGTACCTTAAGCCAGAGAAAACAGCCCCTTCGTTTTCAGAACAGAGATGTAATAAAGCTGTACCCTTTGATTATTCTCCAGTGCAATTCCTTTAGTTTCCCAGAGCTTTAACTATAATGCAGATAGTCCTGAGATTAAATGTGTGTGCTTGCACAATCTTTACTGGTTCATTTAAGTCTTCCTTCAAAGCACTTTGCATCTTTCAAAGGCCAAGACCAATCCAATTGGCTGCTTAAAATGCAGCCTATTACAAAAGCAAAGCTATAAGCTCCTGACAAAAACACTCACCCTTTCATACTAATCACAGATAAAGTGGATTTGGCAATAGATAATTAGAGACGTCTCAAAGACTTCTGTACTCTGATGAAATTTGAATGGTTTCTCCAACACAATGTAAATATTTAATACTAAATAAACCCAGAAAAAATTAGTGAGCCACGTATGCTTAAGAAAATAAATTTTACTTTGGAAAAAATCAAAAGGAAGATTGGTTTCAGTAAGCTGAACTGCAGCAGGAAGTTGTTCATGACACCATAAAGCAGGAAGCATATGTTTGGTTAATCATCAGACCAGCGTAAAAATGAACTAAGAAGTGGTAACAAACCCATATACATGCACTTTAAAAACACTATTTATATGTACCTGTAAAGTAACAATTTGTATTGCCAACCAGAGAATACGATCAGGACAACTTCTTTGGAATAAACAATTCTCTCAGCAACTTATTTTCATACAACAAAGAAAAAAATAAAAAGAAAATTCAACTGCAAAATAAATGAGACATCAAAGCACGCTGCTCTCAATAACATTCCTTAAGTGTCATATCTTGGCCAGTATCCCAGGATACCCTTAGAAATGACACATTGCATCTCAATGGGATTCTTTCAACAAAATATTTTAATAAATAAATTCAGGTTTTATGCTAACTTATTTAATTAAATACAGCTTTATGGGAATTATGTGCAACAGATGTCAGAGCCGGATGGGCTTTTGTTCCAATTCCTAATTATTTGTGAAACTGCCATTTATAAATGCTATCACATAGTAAGACCAATAAATAATCCACCTAAAAAGCCTAAGTATGACCATTCCATTCTGAAATGGCAAAAGCCAAAGATCTAAAACCATCATGTTTCAAGGACAGCTCACACAACAAAAAAGTTCAAGTGTTCTGCACTAAGGTAAGGGAAACCAGCAACTTTGCTTATTATCTACCAAAATCCAAGTATGATGTGCATAACACAACCTTTTGCCATGTACAACTGCATATTCTCAGTAACACCAGTGAGAAACTGCTGGTTGTTCACATTTTCCTCAATTTTCCCATTTCTAGAATAAGGTTTAAATAATTTCCTCTTTTTCATGAGATATCTTAGCTAAAATTCTAAAATACAGGCACTCCAATTACAGAACATTTCCAAGCTTTCCTAAGATTATTTTTACCAATCCCAAATGCAGGCCATGTTCATGCTACTGTCTCTAGGCCATGTACAAACTCTTGGCACCCTTCAGAGAGAGCAGGTTTATTCCCAAATCACCTGAAAGCAGAGGGAAGACTCTTTCTGATTTCAGTGATTGTAAGAGAATAAACACATTAATTTATTTTGCTTATTATTGGAAACACTAGAAAATTAAACCTCTAAACTTGTAAAAAACCCAGGATGCCTCTAATCTGGTTACCTGAAACCTGTAGTTTTGACTAACCAGTCGAAATTCTGTGTACCTGCTTACTTATAAGAATTTTCATGGCTTCTGTTCTTAAAATTAGGCAAATATTTAACTTCCCAATGAAGCAATGTCCTCAATAAAGATTTTATTGTCCTTTTACCCTGTTTCAGTGATAGAGCTGAGAAAAGATTATATGCTATAGGGTGCTTTCATATCACGTGCTTAAATAGATGAAATGAGGATCTGAAAATTTATGATTTCATGTTTCAGCATCTCATTTCATGTTTCTCTCATTCCTATGCTTTTATTTAGATTGGATCCTAAGGTAACAACATAGTAACTTATTCTAAAAGACAGTAAATATGCCTGCAGAATTCCTGGCACAAAAGCAGAGGATCTGTCAAATCTTCACTGTAGAAAACCCCAAAAATGAACAACAATAAACACAGCATTAAGTGCATTTTATTTGCAAATATCATATGCAAACAGATTGTATAATTACTTGGGTTGAAGGAAACTAATAGGCTACTACATTTTTTCCTTCTAATACCAGGAAAATTATCATTATCCTGATAACATCCTTAATAGACAGATATCAAGCCTAGACCTGAGCATTTTCAATGACAGTGATTACAAGACATGCCTTCCTGGATTATCTTACTGCTTATTGGTAAAAACAGTTTCTTAGTGTTTAATTTTTAAAATACTTTCCCCACATACATCATTTCTCCTTCTGTCATTGATTACTGATGAAATAAATGATTCTGGCCTGCTCTGAAATGTTCCTTTACATTTTGTGATAGGTGGTAATTTCTTGCCTCAGTTGTGCTATCCTTTGCATGAACATGCCCAGCCCTCATTATCTTCTCTCAGCTATTATTTCCCTAAACTTTTCATCATTTTTGTTTGTTGAACTACCTCCAGCTGATTTTAAACAGTGCTTTATCTTCCACACTATCTTTGAAGATAATCAAGAAAATTCCACATCATTGACACCCTGGAGGAGACATTACAAAGACAGACGAGGTTTACAGAACAACAGCACACCATTGAAAGTAAAAGGCATATGCCACCCAAGAAAAACTTTTTTTTTTTTAACCTGTAAGGATGTTAAAAAGCCGTATTTTAAAGCTACTGTGATAATTCTTGCACAAAGGAAGCATCTGAGTTACATTTCATGGTGTCTTATAATACACTAGGACATAAACCAGAAAAATACATACAGGATTAAGTTTCCATAAGGCCCAAGTGATCTGGCATATGAAATAGGAGAAGGAATTTAATCCACTCCTATAATGTGGTCAGGGCACATGACTTCCACCCTGTCTCCATAGCTGCCTGCTACAGCCACCAGGTCAGAATAGCAACCGTGGCTCCTGCAGGCCACGGGCTCTGGTGACCCATCCCTGGCCGGCTCCCGTGGCCAGAGCCGGGATGCAGCCGCCTCCTGGAGCAGCTGCTGGGCCTCATTCCTCAGTCCCCTGAGCAGCCACCTCCTCATCTCTGCCCTGGGCCAGGCACCTGCACAGCACAGGGCCTGGACACCTTCATCTCCTCCTTCTGAGTTATGATCATTCTTAACCTGCCTTGAGAACCTCCTCCTGTTTCCCCCAGGACTGGTACCTGCAGGAGAGAACAAGCCGAGGTGGAGATTGCTTTGGTTTCCTTCACCCTGTAAACTCACTCCTGATGGAAAACTACACTTTACAGTTGTCTTTGTAATAGATAAAGTGTTAAGTCTTTTCTTCCGAGGAAGCAAATTAGATTAGGGATTACTTTGTTTTAAATGCAAAACAAATTAATTTCTTTACTTAAAAAAAAGGCAAATCTTACAAAGCAGGAATATAAGAATAAACTCTCAGCTTTTCATTATGATTTTTTTAAGTCAGGAACTACTGCTGAGTCACTGTGACATGTTTTTGAAGGTAAAAATGCATCATGAATGGGGTACAATGCACATGCAGAGTCGCAAGTTTTTTAGTCCAAATTTTATCATCACATATTTTATTCATCACATGTTTTCCAAAATGAGAGGAACTCACATAACTATCTTGCACAGAATTCAGTCTCCTCAAATTTGTTCTCTTTCAAATACAGTGAACTTTACAGTAAAATTTTCATACTTTCAAATAGAGAGGTAGACATAATTTTGTTTTGTCAACTAGGAAAAGGTCCAGTTGTGTCCCTGTTCTCAAGCGTTATTACTCAAAGCACAGAAGGGAGCACATGACTGTACACTGACCTTCATCTGTTCCCAAATTATGCCTTTTAAAAGCCTTGAATCTGTTTAAGGGGAGCTGCTGAAACCTGAAACGAATGTGGTCTATTGCTTTATAAAGTAGATGAATGTAGAACTTAAGTATTACATTTCAGGCTCTTACCGTACTAAATATAGCAAAATTAGGATGAGGGAGAATATAACTGTAACCTGAGTCTGGTTTTAGAGAATAATTTTTGGTTACAGGTATCGATGGTTACTCTGTAAAATTTAGTATGTTTCTATTACTAACAGAAAATTACCACAAATTTGCAGAAGGAAAATGTTCTCCTGATAAAGACTTTCACTTTTAAAAGCTGAGTCCTTAAAAAAATTAACAGCTCTTAAGCCTGCAAATCACACCCCCACAAATTGCTAACCAGTTCTGACAGACCCAAGTCTAGAAAGAATCTTGAAATACACCTAGCATCTAAATTTTCATTGCTTGCAGTCTGCTTGATTTTCATCAGGATATATTTAATAATCACCAAACACATCACCTTGAGTATTAAAGGGAAAATTACCCTTAATTAGAAAAATAAGCAGTGCATAACTGCAGCAAGCATCTTTTGCTGTGTGCCTATAATAACAGGCCAAAATTATGTAACTCTTACGAGCAACACCTCTATAAATTTGTTCAATAATTAGGGTGGAGAAGAGGTAATCAAAGATTTTTACTTCATTCTTTTGTTGTAAACTTCACTGTTGTTTCTAATAACATAATAAAACACTCCAGTGAGTTCTGATAGTGTTCATCTGCATGTTTCAAAGAAAGATTAATGTAAAATCTAACTTCAGAGGACAAGTACAATAGTAAGCTCATTATTTTCCAATAGAAAAATGGCTTAGAAATTGAAAAATTTCTTGACAAGTTTGCAAATATTTGACAGTTTTCCGATGGGAACTGTAACACTCATTAGACATTTAATATGCTTGTAAAATCATAGCAACCTTCAGGATGTAAGTGACTTTTAGGAAAAATTTGAGCCAACCTCCTGTTAAAAGTCACACTAACTTCTGAGTTTCTCAGAGCCTTGTACAGTCAAGGTTTCGATTTCTCTAAGGATGGAGAGTCCTCAGTCTCTCTGAGCAAAGCATTCCAGGACAAAACTATTGTCCATGGGTATGCCCTTGTGTCATGGATCTTCCTTCTGTTAGAATTTAAACCTAGATATGGTAAGAAACGCTGCTTCTTTTGTCTATGCTGACACACAGATGATTTTTGACAGCAGAGGTTCTGAAGGTTTGCCTTAACACAGTTTGTTGTGTGACCAGTAATAATTTGCCATAATTATTTTTATCTTTAAGTGGCAAGGAGGGATTGGGAATAAGCAATTATTTGTTCAGCATAAAGCACAGCAGTGACTTCAAGATTGATGTCTAGCTCTGAATGATCTTGATCTTAAGAAAGCTCATGAATCACATACTGTAGACTCATGCCCAGATCTGCAATAACTAAAGGAAAGAAGAGAATTAAAAAGAAAAAAAGGAAAAGTAATAGCAATTCTGCTGTTTTACCTTGTGCTAGAGTTACACCAGCAGACTGCACATGGTTAAATGATCTTGCCCAATTGCAACATATAGTGAGATTTGAAAAGATTACTCACATCTAAGGCAAGTAAAGTGACTCCTGCAGTCCTTGTGGTTTTTTTCTTTGTATAATTTAATCAGCTGTTCATCTGAACAGTTGGAAAGGACACATTTATACCACAATAACTTCAGGTCTCTTGATAAATATTTTTCTGTATCTTCTGATACAAACCTATTAAATATTGGCTTATATTGACCTAACTTGAAATGAGACAGAATACTGGGGTCTCAAAGGAACCCAGCAGGCAAGCTCTCAGTTCACAACCATGCAGCAAGGAAGTCAGTCTAAAGCATGTTTACTTGTGCTGCTGAAAGAGGATGACAAATAAAGACATGGGTTAGGCACAATGTCTGGTTTTATATGATTACACAGGGGTTTTTTGAAATTCATCATCACTAAATTCATAATACAGATCAACTGTATGTAAATTTTTAATATATACATGTGTTCTTTACAGATCTGGCATTCCAACAGTTCAGGTAAACAGCCCTATTACAGACATTTGGAGCATTTAAATCTTAGAGCACTTCCCTAAGTAGTAAGCTATGAATACTTGCAAAAAAGTATTATGGAAAAGGGATCTTAATTCTGGAACACATCTACAGTCTTGTTTAGCAGACATACACACTAGGAAATCCTGACCAACAGAACATGTGTCTCAGACACCTCTCCTCTTCTTCAATATTTTTCTTTCATTAACAGTAATGAACCTATAAGAGCTCTCTCAGTTTGAAGTTCTCTATAATCTGCAGGAACTAGTTAACATGACTTTTCCATATAACAAGCATTGTAGCTATTAAAATACAGCAAAATGTAGGGCTTTAATGTATTATAAGGGATTTTGAATCTGACTGAGGTACTGGATAATAATTGCCTTCCTATCCACAAAAAAAAAAAAAAAAAAAAAAAAAAAAAAAAAAAAAAAAAGAGTAAACCCATGAATTTCCTATGCAGAAAGTTCACATTACTACCTTTGGTGTCAGAAGCTGCAATGAATTTCCTTGTGAAAGAGTGCTAAACATTCTGCAGCTCAACAGTAGTCACTAATAAGTTTGGGTGGCAGCTGTTGTACATCTGAAGCTAACAAATGTTATGTGAGCAGAGATGACTGGCATGACATGTGGCCATAGCCTTTTTATAAAGTTATGTTCTCAACTATTTTAAAAATGTCCACAAAAGTCCTTCAGAAATACTGTTCCCAAGAAGTTCATGGAAAACTGATCCTTTAATACTTACCCCACTCAGTTAGATGCATATATTCACACATTATCACACAGTGATAAGCTAAAGTTTAAACAAAAATAGTCATACAAATTCATCTAGAAGCCATGTTCTCAGCACTGTGACTTGAGGTTGGATTCACTTGCTTGAATGGGCATATATTAAATTTCCAGCAATCAATTATCATTTCAGCCTTTGTATCTGCCATCATAAATTCAGGCACATGCCCATATGGACAGACAAAGTGCAAAGACAGAGCTGTCTTCCAGGCAAATTCCAAAAGCAAGTGTGAAGTTCAGTATTGAAATATCACTCCCTTTTCTGTCCTCATTCTCAAGCAGTTTTGTAATCTAGCTAATACTTTCCCAGTCTTCCTGAAAATTTTACCTTCATAATCTTTATATAGATAAAAAGTGTTGCTAGAATTTTATATCCCTCCCAGGCACCCACACGCATGTAAAGACTCATGGCACAAAAAGACTCATGTCAGGACTTCGAGGGTTCCAACAGAGAAGTATTTCCCAAAATGCAACTGATTTTGGTGATTTAATGCACATGAAAAACTCATCTCTTGACATGGTTCTGGTTATGTCACAATTTATTTCAGTGTCTTGCTACATCTTTTACATTTAATAGATTTAGAAAAGCTTTTTCTTGGAAAAAGTTGTTACCCCTGCTTTTTATTTTTATCTTCTAGTACCTGAATTTTCAGCTAACAGATTAAATATTCATACTTTTTGAAAGACATATAAATATTTTAGTTTTAATAACACTGAGACTTAGTCTGTTTTATATACACCTTATAATCTTGTATGAACTGATCTTTGAAGTCAGGAGTTAATTGCTTTTCTTCCCCGATCAGAGAAATACATTTGGAAAGACAGAAGAAACTCCTTCCTTCAAGTAATAAATTCACACTCAAAAAAAAGGATTTCATACAATCCAAACTTTCAGTTCCATCTTCTATGTAATCATTAAAATGTACAATAAATTATGTGTTTAGCTCTAATATTGGAATAGTCAAGCACAGACAAAACTTACTGAAAATATAATAAACCACAAGGAGATTTAATTCTATCATAAACAGTAGAGAACCACCTGCAAGTATTATACAAGAAGTGAGAATTGAGGAAATTGGAGGTAAGAGAACATCAACAACATTTGACCAATTAAGAGAATACAATATGAAATACTACATGAAGACAACAGGAAACAATGTGATGCCATCATTACCTGTCATGTGTCCTCATAAAATCCCAGAACTTCTTAGTGCCATTCTGGGGGAAAAAAAATTAAAAATCAGTCAAATTAACTCCAATTGAAAAATTACTATAATGAAATTTCACAAAACTTAAGAGGCATTTCTTTGAACTCAGTATAGTTGGTTTTATTTATGAGGCCAGTATTCTGGATTTTGACAGTCAATATTACAGACATTGAGACAGTTCAAAATCTTAGACCCACAATATTACGATGACAGCTAGCATAGGTTTATTGCAGCCTTCAGGCCCAGTCTGGCCACAGCATCAACTTCAGCTGCCCAATCTAACCATTCACGGTACCTGGAAGCTATAAACAGCTATGTTTTAACCAGAAAAATAACCCACAGGTACGTTCTTCCATGTCCAGAAATGCTCTTACCTTGAGAACAGCTCAGCACTGACCTCCTAACTAAACCCACAGGGGATCCAGGAACAAGACACCTTCCCTCTAACCCCTTAGAAGGACCCAAACAGGAGTTTTATCCACACCTAACATGAAGGGGTCACACTCCACTCTACACAGCAGCTGCTCCTCTGCACTGCTGGTGGTGCTGAGGGCATTGGCTCACAGCAGGCTTGAAATCACAGCACCCACTCAAGGACTGGGAGACAAAAAATTGTTGATTTTCTCAAGATAGGTCAATTCTTGTCCTCTGCCAGCTTAAAGAACCATATCTACTACAGCACAGTGATTTCTGAAAACAAGTTCTTTCACAGTTATAAAGAACACATACACCTTGCTTGAGTTTATATTATACCTTCTATAGTTACCTATAGCAATTCATACATGTCCAGTTAATGGAGAGGCATATAATTCTTTAATCTGTTTACTGGAAGTGTGATGGTGCTTTTCAGCTCAAATACAGCTCAAGAGATTTCACTCCCAGGTCAGTTTTAAGTCTACATTAGGAAACAGTATAAAACCAAAAGAAATTCTTGTGGTTGATGCCTTTCTCATAGTAGCAACACAAAAACGAGACCTGCTGAAGACCTACGTACCTAAAATATGCTCAGTGTGAAAAGCAGCACTTGACTTCTATTATAAAGTATGGTTAAATGGATGATCAAACCCTGAGCAACTAGTTAATGATTTAAAGCAGGTAAATGTGAGCAATGACAGAAGAATCAAGTTCGGTTGGTGGGTAAAGGTGCCAACCAATATAGACAGGCCCTTCAGCTCTATTACAGATGTCATGGCTACCAAGTACACAACAGCTGGTGGGGATTAGATAACAAGCACTCTGGTTCAGAGATTAAGCCCCTGAGCTTTATGAGTTTACCAAGCTTTTTGGAAGAGGGACTGTTTGGTTGCTAGCTGGGTTTTTCTTCATTCCCACAACTCTAATTATAAACAGTTGTTCACCTCAAGAGAAACTCTAATCCATCCTTCCACTGGTGTCTTCACATACCTTCTTCTAGCACTGACAGGAATCAAACGTGTGCATTACAGGAGAACCCCTGTCATTCTTTAAATGCAGTATTAACTTGTAGGGAAAGGGAAATTAAGACAGCAAATTCTCAGTGTAAACTGAAATATTAAAGCCATTGCTTCCAAATCTGAGTGTATACCAAATTCATTCCACCTGGTGAGAGACAGAGGAACAACTTTGATAGGATTGTGATACAACACACAGCTGCAGCATGGGTTGTGTTGTATGGTAAGATAATTGAAGTCATTAAATGTGCAAGGTCAGCTCAGTCTTTCTGTAGGTTTATTTCTATCTGTAAGCAAGGTATTTGTGGGATTTGTTAGCAGATTGCTGATCAATTTTCCATTTAACACAAAAGAATTGGAAAATTTTGTACCAAGGGTAAAGTCTTCTGCATGTAACACCATATTGTTTCTCTAGTCTCAACCTTCCCCTGCCCCAAATCATAAGCTGGTGCTACCATCATCCATTCTCCCTTTGTAGTATCCACTTTGAAGAAGTGTGGGTGTCCCAGGTGCTGGAGATGCCAAAAAAAAACCCCTGAATCAAGTCTCTCCTTGCATTAATTTAGGCTGTTAGTCCTGTGATACTGCATTCTAACACACAATCCCACCAACAATCTTCCAGGCTCTTTCCTCTTGCCATCATCTAGCAAATTATAGAACCTGATTGCACCGGAGCACTTATGAGAGGGTTTCAAATAGCTGAGGAAAATTACACCCTAGAGAATCATCCTCATACAGATGGGATCCATCAGAGCTGAATGACCCCTTCCCAAGGATGAGCTCTATTACCATTAACAGAGCCTACCTCACAGACGTGCACATATTTTTTAGCAGAAAGTAAAAGAAGGAACTTAGTACCTAAAAAGAAATTAATCAGAAAATAAAAACCTGTATTTTCTATTTTCTAAGCCCACGTAAAGCACTTTCTCTAGAACATGATTTGATTAGTCTAAGATCCAAATTTAAAACCAGCCACAGGCTAAATTAATTTGAGTCAAGACATGTACTCTGACTGGACAATACTAAGATATTTTTGGCCTATATTTGAATTAAAAAATTATTTCATATGATCAAGTTGCACCTGTCCAAATAAATAAATCAATAAACAAATGAAACATTCCAACATCTCTCTGTTTACAGTGGCAGAAACTCAAATGAGCCCCATTCATGCCCTGTTGTCGAAGTCAAATGTAATTTGAACCCAACCGAATGGAGTTGAGTTTCTATTGTACCCAATGCTTGGTTCCTTCCTAACAGACTGGTAGGAAGGTTGCTAATTATTAATAGCATGTAAACAGTTACCAATGGTTCTTATGCTGCTTTACATACTTTACAGAACATTAATTCCAGCCAGCTTGTAACCAACTATATCAAGCTGCATGTAGTATCTCTATCTTATCTTTGAGACAAAAATATTGCTTGCTGAACTGATCAAGATTCATGCTTTTAAAAGCCAAGTGGCTATGATTACTTGTTAAATTGTTCCATTCTATATATCTGGTCTTTGACAAAGCTCTGCTCTGCTATCACCACAGTTACAGACAGCTGCAATATTAAAGGTATCAGTGGTCAACATCATTCCTAAAAAGGAGAAGTATCTTTACGAAACACAAAGGCTCTCTCAAACCCTTAACATTTTTCACTTTAATTTAGCTTATGTAATTGCATTATTGCAAGTAGTCCATTCTCCAATGTTGAATAACGAACAACCACAGTATCTCTCAGTGGAGTGAGAACTGAGTAGAACTGATTGCTGGGAGATCTAAACATTGAACACAGGAAAGAGAAAGGATCATTTTATGGCATTTGAGAAAGATTTAAAAATTATTCTTCAAACAGGAAATGTGTCCTGTGATTTTTATAAAGATAAATAGATCAGAAGTATTTTACACTAGTTTTAATCAGTTCAGAATAGCAGTTTTGATACTACAACAACCTTCTGTAACACATAATCAATTTGGTAAATCTTTAATCACAAAGTAATCACACTCTAGTTCTGTGCTCAGTGATCAGGTTCTGTGATGTTGCAACACTCAACTAGTGCATATAGTATGTGTAAATTAATAAAGCTGTATTCCAGGAGAGGCAGCATGTGAGACAACTTCGTTTCACATTACACAGAAGATGGATCACTTACATAAGTACTAATTGCATAAGAAAGCCATACCAGGTCAGACGAGATGTCCATCTTGCCTGGCAACCTGCCTCTAAAATCTAAGAACAGAGAAAGCCCACAGTAATGCTTCCCCAGAACACACTTTAAAGTCTGGCAAATGGCACTAAAGGGTGGCAAAAGACAATGCCTCAAAAGGCACCCAAATTAAACACAGTCCTCCCTCAACTCTTAAAAGCAAGTGCAAATAACCATTTCTGTACTACCTTAATGTGCAAAGTGTGCCACGAGACCACAACATTGTCTGTAAAACTGACTTGCTGATGGCACTGATAATCAGAACTAACAGCAGCTCGCTCCCAGCTCGACAGTCTGCACAAGGAGACTCAATGCCTTTTGGTTCAAGTGACTCCAGGACAACCAGGCACTGCCAAGTGCTCTCTGCTTCACAGATGTTGACAGTGGCTGCAAGTTCAGCAGATGTGACTCCTACCTGCACAGAGCTGCTTCTATCACCCACACTTGATCTTCGCACTCTCTGTCCTGCTACCATCCTTGAAATAATTTTCCTGCACCTTCCTGCACCATCTCAGTGCCATAATTACAGGCAGGAGTCTCTTCCCACTGTCTCTAATGGATAAGTTGGACTTGTCTGCAGACTATCAAAGTATCATCTTCTTTTTGCCACATGCCCTCTGGCTAAAATGCCTTAAGAATCACTGTGCCAGGGATACTGCTGTCCTTAGCTTTCCTCCATCACCTGAGGCAATAAAATATCTGAACAACAAGGTCAAATCACTGCCAGAATGCCTAAAGGATAATTCTTGCTTGCTAGAGGAGCTTGCCTAAGACTTAGCCCAGGTGGGCCAATAAAGAAGAGAAAAAGGACTTGCTGTGCTGATGATGTAGAAAGAAACATTCACTGGCACTGGCACATACTGGGTATGCTCCACATGAGACAGACACTGGACACACTCTGACACAAGTCACTGGGAGCTTCCACTCTTCACTTGGGGCAGCTTCAATGCCTTCCTTCTTTTCCCTGAGGGCAGCGCCCATGAAAGCATGTTGGTGTAACAAGTGAAAGAACACTCACAAAACCACTCTAAATGCTTCCTTTAACCTGAAATAGTTTTTCCACAATATCACACAAGGGTGTATAAAATAAATCCTCCACACACAGGTTTACAGTAACAGTCTTCCTGTAGTTACTCTGTTGGGAGATTTGTTCAACAAAACAAAATTTACATTGGATTGTCACTTATTTAATGACTCCTTGAAATGAGTTCTGAACAGAAAACACACAAACGAAAGAGAAATTATCTTTACCCAACACCTACTTAAAGCTTCTCCTATATTATTTGCCTTATACAAGTATTTAATAATTTTAAAAGTGACCAATTTAAAGGCACTGCCTTATGTCACCTCCCGTGTTTATCCACAGAGAACTCCTGCTTGGGCACAGAAAGTCCAAGTCGCCAAGAACTGTAAAGTTACACCAAAACCACTTCAGTAAAAAGGTTTTGTACCTTGTATTACATATTTTTAAAGAGAAATGTAATAGGTCATGCAGGCAGATCACTTATAATGCAAGAGACGTGTCCAAAATAAGCAAATTAACATCACATATACCACTTGAACAGAAAGAAATCTGTCCATGACAATGATTAACTTATTTCTGTTTACATTACAGGAAAGACAACATGAGGTTTGGCGACCCATTGTGAAAGGCACTAAACACATATAGTGGGAACAGTTCCTGTTCAATGATCTTACAATTCAGTTAGAGCCCAGAAAAAAGTTGATGTAAACAAACAGAGGTAGTTAAGAAAAATGACATATACATTATGATTTAGATAAGCTACACGCACTAGTTATGAGGGTTAAAATGACAACAGTCATGATCCCCCAGTCTCTACCTTTTGGGTTGGGTTTAAAGCAGTCACCCTAGAAGTGAATGTTCCATATTTGTGAAAAAATCCAAGTGGAGAAGTTGAAGCAATTATAACATAAAAATAACTCTGTCCTCATTGTTCCATTTACTCTGTTTCCACATTCCTAAGACACAAAAGCAGTTAGTGTCCTTAATGCAAAGGGATAATAAACATTCTTCATGTAATAAAAAAATTATACTATAGGTACAGAAAAACAGGTAAGATAATTAATTAGCAAACAACAGTCTTATACCAGAGTCAGCAAAGCCAAGTAAGAGTGAGGTCCCTGTTTAATGATTTACATAGACCAAAGCTTAAAACTTCCTAGAGGAATAATCTTTTTTTTTTTTTTTTGCTTTTTTACTGCTCTCAAAAAAATTTTAAAGATTTGAGGGTTTTGCTTTTCTATCAAAAAGTGTAAAACTTGCTTTTCTATCGCACTTATTTTCACATTCAACGAATCTTCTACAAATGTATTCACACAGTTTCGTACCAGTGCAGAGCAATGCCTCTATCTGGAAATTCACTGTGCATTCTCCTGTGAAGGTGTGTATGTGTTACCCAAACCTTCATAGGAAGAGAACACTGAACTTGTCATTTTATTAGATGTTTTTTTCTCAGGTTAATCCACATAAGCAGTGTACCTGGGGACTGAAGTAACTGACTCATGAGACAAAAATCTGCACCAGCACAGCCAGCTCCAGCTGCCTCCTGCCACCTTTATTTCCTTAAGTGGTCTCAGCTTAATGCTTTTCTGCCATATTCACCTTTTTATGACCAGTAAAAGCTGCCAAGAGATAGACTGGAAATAAAAACAACTCAGTAATTCAGAACTTTCTGGTTTATAAAATATGTGGTTCTACAACAGAAAAGATTGTGTGTTAGCTGCTGCTTCTCGAGTCCCAGGTCCTGGGTTAAACAGAGTGGACTTCCCCTACAGTAAAGCCATAAAAGTTATGTCCTCATCCCTCTGTAAATGAACATTTCCCTTCCTTTCTCCACTCACTACTGAAGAAGTGCCGCTATCAGTTGAGGTTTGTTACCTTTTTTTTTTGCCTAATGGGACCTGATCTCATATCTGTAGTGGTTTCCAGTGGCAACATATGAGTATTGATAACCTAATGTAAACCATTTCTTGTCAGCTAAATTATTAATGCTGGAACTCTCTATTCTATAGAATCAATACAAAATGTTTTCTGTGCCCACAGTGATGTGCCCACAGAAACTGCACTTCCAGGACAAACTCAGGACTTTATTCTTTTCACTTCACTATCAGAGACAATTAGTCACCAAATTACCTTGCATTGTCTGCACATTTTTCATAGTATTTTCAGCATATGCCACATATAAAAATTATAAAAATATAAATAAATAAATAAAAATGAATTTTAAAAAAATCACCATCAAAATACAAGGTTTGGAATTTTTTTTTAAGAAATAAAGCATTAGTAGTCATCACAGTGCTATGAAATCTGTATGAAGAACAGAAATCAAATTGAGATAGATAGCTAAAGCAAGTTTGGACTCCTTAAGTTCTCCAAATGACAATAAAATACCTATTCAATACCAATTCAATACACTTTAAAAGCTTCATTGCTTCCTGTTGAATATTTTTATTGAATTAATGAGTCAGTGGGGTGCATTTTCGTTTACAGAAGCTAAAGAACTGCTATGCTGTATCTAAAATTTTCATCCACAGAAAAACCCCAGTGCAAATGAACAGTCAAAAATTCAAGGACATTTAATATTCAACTTTTTAATCTAAAAGAAAAACCCTGTCTTGAATAGACTACTTTGCATCTGAAATCTGTTTGAAATAATGACTTATCATATTTTTTTTGTCTACTTGAAAGGTTTGATTTGTAGCAAGCAGAGAGAATGCTGTCTTCTTTTTATATAATTACAGACTTCATAGAAAGTTCTACATTATCTTTCAAAATGAAAGGAAGCACTTTCAGCTAGCATAAAACCATGCAACTCAGTTAAAAATATTAAAGTCAATAAAACAATTTTGATTTGCATTAGTTGAGTAACCTTTTTTTTGTCCTTTCAAATGTACACATCAGTATTAGAGAACTGTCTGAAGCTGGGCTATCTTATTACATAACTACTAATTCAAAGTTGAAGTCACTCTCTCTGGGGTGCAGTCCCAAAACAGTGTTCAGGCAAACAAAAACCAGGCTGCCCCTTTTCCTACTCCACCTGCATATCTTTACCCCACCACTGATATTTGTGTGGGCAGGTTCTGGGAACTCACCTAATTTTTTTATTTTTTTTTCTCTAGGAAAAAAAAACCTGCTGAAAAAATTACTGAGTAGAATGAAAGTGAAAAATTAGTAATGAAAAATTATTAGTCAACATGAATGCAATGCCACCATACAGATTGCAAGTCTTCAGCAGTGACTATTAAACAGAACAGCCTTGGTCCACTCACAACTACTCCAGGAGGACAGAGATGTGTCTGATAGGGAGTGTTTTACAGAGAGACACATGCAAACAAAAAAGCCTAAATTACCATTATAGTCCACACCCACTAATCCACTCCATCAGACTGCACACGCTGGAGTAAATGAAGCCTCATCTTCAAAAGCAATTTGCAGAATTACTTGCTGATGTTGAAAAACTACTTCAAAAGAGTTTAAGTGTTCTGGAATTTTACTGGGTTTTTTAAACAAGCCACTGTTTAAGCTCAAGAGGAAGGGGGGGAGTGTTTGCTTTTTAAACAAAGCTTGTAATATTTCATTACTAAACTATCCAGAGTGTTTATTTTAAAAGCATCATGATTATAAATAATGGCATTTTTCAGTTTTTTACTTCCCTATTCAAGTTTTTCAGTTGGAAGTGACTGAGTTTAGTGCCTTTGTGGAGTATGCATCCAAAAATACACAAATTGATGACATTTTAATAGAATTAAAAGTGAACATTCTACCTGAAGCAAAATACTAGTCCTGCTAATTGGCTTTAATTGACAATATTAATAGTTTCAGAAGTAAGACTGAGCTAGTGAAGTCCATGGAGATAAAACATCCTTTACACTAAAGGACATAGTGCCAGTCCCAGCTGACAGAGCAGCTCTGGGCAGGGCAGGACAAAGTTGCTGGGGTCTCACCCAGCTCATTTTAAGGCTTGAACAGGAGACTGGAGTGCTCAGCTCTGTGTGACAGACAACTCTTTGATGCATGGGCTTCTTATCTGAAATTAACTGGAAGACAGAAAGGTACTTCTTGAAGAAACCTTAACATCTACCAGTGGAGACCACACCAGGGATACCTCAAGGGACATAAAACCTAAGGTCAGAGACCGTAATTTTTACAACCCATATCAACTTTCTCTTCAAAGAGAAGGTTATTCTGGTAGGAGTGTGTAATGAAACTGCAAACAGATGGTTACAGCAATAGAGTACTGTTCAAAGGTGCAATTTTTTCACACTTTGGGAGGTAAAATAAACAATGGAGAATGCATTAATTTATTCAACTGTTAATGCAATACTGGGCCAAGCCACTTTGTTCATTTTATGTACATCAACTGCCAGAACAATTACAACTAAGATACCTGATGTGTAAGTAAACTTTCTCCTATAATCCTCTGGAAGTTTACTTTTCAGGTCACAGTTTGTTTTTTTGTGTGTACTTTTCAACAATGGAGTTGTTGCAGTTTACCTTGGCATTCAGCTATCATTAAGATCGCTTACCTTTGAATGAAATTTATAAAACATGAGAATTAAGCATCTATAAGTACATTAAATTAAATCAAATCTTTTTTCTCACCTTGTTTTTCTCTTTTTAATATACATAACTATCAAGAACAATTGAACACACAGATCAAACACATTTTATTCCAAGGCAAATCCACAGCAGGGCACTGAAATTATACTACAAAAAATAAGGACATTAAGAAACACAATATGCACAAAGGTCAAATTTATGACTTTTCTCACATCATTTTACTGCCAAGTCAGCATATAATTTAAGGTTATAAGTTGAGATACAGATGGGGATTTCCTAGTATTAAGTTAAATCCAATTCTGTACAAAGGAACCAATTGCTAACAGGTAAAACCTTCAGACTCCTCTGCCATTGTATACAAATGATAAAATATAAAGTGAATATTCAATTGTTCTTTTACATAAATTCCTGTCGTATTATTGAATTTTGCTGCACGTACTTTGCTATTTTCACTAAACTGTGTTTTCTCTTTGAAGCTGTAACACACTTTCTTATATATATTGCAGGGATAAAAGGAAGGATGGAAATATATGGAAGGATACACTTTCCATATATTTACAAATTACTTACGCTTTTTTTTCCAAAACACTCCAGGAAAACAAAAAACTTGAAACTTTGTCTGGATGCAGGTAAGAAATATATTCCTAATAACAAAAGAAGTTTTAACATTTGGAAACTGCATTCAACAGACGTGACAGCAAAATACTTTACTGTAAATAACTGCTGTGCTTTCAAACAGATGTGGTGCACATCTCACACTTGTTCCCACGTTTGCTGAAAACCACCCCAGCAAAGGCCTTTTCTCTAATCTTTTACCAATATTTTTCTGTTATTATTTAAGAAAAAATATCCATAATTTGCAATAACTATAATAGGAGGCTGAGAAACATAAGTTCAGGAGGCAGATCTGCTGGCTCCAGCTCAGAGAATAAAAGCCAGAAAAATACCTCAACCAAAGGCTGCTGAGAACTCCTGGGTGTTCTGTGCTTCAGTGCTTTTTCTGGAGTTTTCCTTATTTGTATAAATGGTTGCATATTGCTGCAATTGGAAACAAACAAACAAGCAAGCATGGCCTTCAGTAATAAATTAACCTGGGGAACACAGACATGGGTTCACAGCCCTACTCCCAATTTGTAATAATTCATTAATAACTTCAAAAGATGAGATTTATGAAAGCACTTTTTACCATTTAATAACCTTCACCTTTAAGATCCTCACTGGAAAGATGGAAGAATTGAATTTAGACTTTACTCTGAACCACTGCAATTTCACCGAATGCCAAAATCCCCAAGTTGCATCTAAATATCTTTATTGAATAATGTAATTTCTGTGGTGGGACTTTACCTGCAATATTTGTCTAGGATTACAGAATTATTTCTGCTCTACTACCTGATGGAGCGTTAGCAACCGATTCCTGAAAATTCCTTTGGAAAATGGCCATTAAACTCCTAAGCTACTAAAGACAACATTTTCCAAACTTCTAAACTTTACTGAGACACACATAACTATGAGAAAAATAAATTTTGTTTAATTTTTTTTTTAGAGAGACCAACAGAAGTAAAAACATTTCCAGAAAACTTGTTTTCCTCTTTTCTTGTCCACTGGCAGCTGCTTCTTTTGAGGAGTTACCAAGATAAAGGGCTGGACTGAAATTTCAGACTAGTGATATTTAATGACAGGCAGGGGCAATAATTCTGCACTCATCATAACATACCTAGATCAATCATGTCTGTCTGTAGTAGCTGTTTCAAGACAGAGTGAAATTCAATATAATGTACCCATTACAAGTTCGAGACCCCACAGCTGATGAGAATTCTCACTGAATATTCTTGAGCTCCTTCCTGTACTCACCCTGTGCATGCATCAGTCCAAATAACCTTTCAACCCTTTAAGAAGAGGCTTCTCCAAGTGCTACACACAGGACAAACACTGGTCCACATCACATTCCCACAACTCACAATTCCCTGGCCAGTTACTGGTACAGCACAGCCTCATGTGGGATCTCTGACTCAGAGAGAGATTTACCCCCCTGATTTTGCTGGGATTTAGGGCTTTCACCTCATCCCTGCTGGCACAGCAGGGAGAGAAGCAAACACAAGTGTAGTAGGTAGAAGGAGTAAATGAATCTTAAAATCATCACTCCCAAGGCAACCACTACGCCTACAAACATAATTTCTTCTTCTTTGCTACCCTAGGTCATGACCCTCATCCAAGAGAGGAAGGAAAGAAACTGTCCTTTCATCATTAATTTTGCTATGTCATTCAGGAAAACAACACTGACAACACCATAAAACCACAGTTTAAGTTGCCACTGGTACTTCAGCCAAAAGCTAATCACCACCATCAATTGTCTAATATTTCTCATTACCTCTTTAGTCATTCTAACAATCCACTGCAACTTATATGGGATCTGATTAAAATCTTTTCTGGCTGACAAAGAGCCAGTGGGAAAATAAAACTATCCGTCTTCTACCACAGTACTGGGCCACTCCACATTTAAACAGATAATAAATCTGCATTCAAAAACTATGCAGCTGATGAACACTGCTAATTTTAAAAAAAGCCCAACTGCCAACTGTGTCACCTGAAGCAGAATGCTGATAAGAAAACCCCTGTCCATAGACTGTTGTATCATTAAAATTGGATAAAAAAACCCCTCCAAACAACACAGAAAACAATCCATCATGCATAACTGCCAAGTTACTTGGTTTTCCTAATGCACCTGATAAATATCACAGATCACATGAGTATGATTTTAAAATAGGTAACAAATCTATTCATTTATATATATAACTTACAAAGGACAAAATACTTCTGATGCAGCACTCAAATCAACGCAGAAAATACAGCTCAGTGAACTGTACACCTTGCCTCACACACCAACTGGAACCTGCCAACAAAGACCCAGCATTAACAAGCTTGACCAAGGTTAGTAGGCAGCACTTGGGGCATCCTGAGTCCCAACAAAGTTGGGAACAAAGCCAACAGGTGCAGCACTGCCATGTCTCCATGGTGAAGTAAGAGCAGGGGAGGACACATCAAACCTCACAGGAACTCAAGGCTACCACTTCCTTCAAATATGCTCACAGACAGGGTCCCAGGATTTTGAGCACATCTTCTCAGCAGTACTGAATACTCTGAGCATGTTAAAACTATTTCTTGGCTGCTTCTGTTGGCTCCTTCTGTAGAACACCAAGCCACTTTAAGCTCTAAGACTTCATTCTGAGCATGGCACGAACCCAGCATATACAGAAGAGCCTTAATCTTAGACAAAGAATGAAGGTCACAAGTTCACCCCACACTGGGTCAGCAGGGCTGGTCTGAGAATGAAGATTTAACATTCACAGGCAATTACACACCTTCCCTTGCAAGAGCAAGACACACTTTCCTCACTGATACATAATATAGCACTGCAGAAAGTTGTTTCTTCTCCCTTTCATCCTCTCCCCAAGGCACAACTGTTGGGTGTGGTTTATCATCCCATTTAGTGCAGGACTGGAAGGCCTGACACTGCTCAATCCTATGGGCTGCAGAAGAGTGTACAGAGGGGAGGGAAAGCACAATGCCAACTGGCATTCATCTAGGTTTTTTGAGAAATACTTCAAAAGCAAATATCCTGACAATTTTTCCATTTAGTGAAATAGTTTCCCCGACTTTTTTCAGCCCCTGGGTGGGATTAAATCTCTACTCTCCCACCCCCCAATGTAATTCTTAAACTTAAATCTTGACACTTATTACTTTAACATTAATTTAAATTAATCTTTCTCTATGGAGTGTCCCATAATGCTCTAGCGAGCTTTGTGTGTTCCCATGACTCCTGCCAGATTTCTGCCAAGAGGTTTGAACTTCTAGACAGATCAAAGAGAAAAGTAATGAGATAGAAAGAAACAGTGTTCTTCTGACTGACAGGTCAACCACCTCTCCTTGACAAGAAATAAGCGTGGTTTACAGAAACAATCAGGGAGACAGTGTTTCAGATTTGGTGGATCTATCCTGTAAGACCCTAAAGCAGTGATTTCTGTACTAATGATTGGTGAGATTGCTTTCACTGAACAAGATGCAAATATTCACAGAATGATTTGGGCTGCAAGGGACCTTCAAGATCATCAATTTCCAGACCCTCTGCCACAGGCTGGGACACCTTCCACCAGACCAGGTTGCTCAAAGCACTATCCAATCTGGCCTTGAACATTTCCAGAGATGGGGCATCCACCCACAACTTCCCTGAATAACCTGTGCCAGTGCCTCAGCACTCCCACAGAGCTTCCTCCTAATAGCTAATCTAAATCTATCTTCTTTCAGTTTAAGGCCATTCTCCCTTGTCCCATCACTACTTGAAATAATCTCATTGTTTTTTAATTTATCTGAACAGTACAAACCAGATGAGTTATAGATAAAATTTTAGGCTGTATAAACTGCAGTGGTATGGAAATGTCACTCTGAAGAGCAACACAGCTTTATAAAGTAGGCCAGAAATTGCCTATGTCCAATATTTTCAAGTGTCAGAAATGTTACAATGCTGAAAGCAGAGTGCTAAGTGCAGACACATATGAAATTCTAACGCAGATTTGCCAAAAGATTTGATTCTTGAAAGCCAGTTTTTCTTCTAACCCTGCTGCTTTAAAAGCTCAACAGGTTTAAGTGGCATAATGATAACAAAGATAGGTCTTGAAGCCAAAATGAAATTAAACATTCAACTGATAGTTTATTTCAGCTGTTCTGGATAAGAACATAGACAAGAGCAATATAGCATCGTAGCCTAATTTTTAAAAATTATTTATAATGTTATCATCAACATATAAATTTACTGTTTTCCCCTATTTTCCATCTTGACTTGCAGCCCAGTGTGTCATAATATGTAATTTCTGGTTAAAAAGCACTGAACTGCTGCTACTCCTATCAGCTTACCTACAAAGTAAAAAAAAATAGTTACTCAAATTGCTTTTGAATTTGCTCAAAGTAGGACTGAATAGAAACAATGTAAGGGACGACCTGGCCTCATCAATGAGAGGAGCTGAAATATCATTCCATCCAGCAAAGTTGGAATTTCACTAAGTTATAAAAATTCATGCCAAGGATATTAATATCTGGCCAGATGCACTTATTGTCTAGAATTTTTTTATGCGGCAAACCAAAATGCTACATCCATTTTAAGTTCAGAAATAACCATTACAGCTAATTAAAACATCATCTAAAATGACAAATATCACTGAAAAGCATCCTTAAAACAATAACATCAAGTGACCAATGTCTATGTAGTTGATTGGATAGTCAATATTCTTACTCCCTATTTAAATGATCTCGTACATCATGAAAAACTTACAGATTTCACTCAAATAATGTCATGCTTTTTTGATGAAACATATAATTTTTAATCCTCATTATTTGTAGGAAATCCAGTAATTGCAATCATCACATATTAGGCTTTTGGGAGCCTACATTTCATAGAACCAGATCTGGAGTCAGAATCCTGAAGAAACATAGCTGTTTTACTCCAAAAAGAACTTGTGAATTAAAATTGGAACTACAACACTGAATATTTTTGAAATTTGGAGATGGATATTATGTTTTATTAGCTTACTGAGGAATTCTTCTATTCTTTGAAAATAATTGTTTGTATTTGCTTACAAAATGTGCACCTTGATCATATGCAGCATGAGATCAGAAAAAGCATTTGGTTTTAAAAAATGAGGCTCATAGTTTCAGTGGAAATGCTGTTTTCAATGCACACCTTTTTCCTTCACTTTTTTGCATGAGATCTACAACACAACAGTAAAAAACACACTATTTACTGATTGGAAGACTGTGGAGGGAATTGATAGTGGGGAGAGGAGAGGAAAAATGAGGGCAGGTTCCAGAAGAAACATGCAATTACTAGATGATACACAAATGCACTTTGCACCACTGAACACACAGAACAAATATTATGCACTGCAACACAAAGAAAAACAGCTATTTCAGAAATAGATAAGAATTTGAAGACTACTTAATTAAAAATACCAGAAAAAGGCATCCTTAAAGACAGACAGAAAATTAAAAAGCACAGTAACGACCACCTACATGTTTTTATGCTTTGGTACTTTTCCATCTACACATTATGAAAAAAACCGCAACACTCATGGAAAAAAAAATCTTGCAGACATATAGAGGGTCACAAAAGCTATGAAAGAGATACTTAACACAGGTTCCTGAGCAGATGACAAGCCATTAAACTTTCACCTCTAGGCAGTTATGATGATCTGATGTCTCTTTTATGATATCAGCCATTTTTTTAATTAAATCTACAATGTGTTTAACAAGCAATTCTTCCATCAATCTTTGATGTGTTTTACTTATAAAGCAATGACAGTTTTCAGTTCAGGCTCCTTAAAGTTCCAGAGAAACCATTTTCCACTCACTTGCTTTGAAAGCCATTAAAACAACTTGATGAAGAACAGCAGCAGGGGGCTAACAGAAGCCAAGGCTTAGGAACAATCTTTAGATTTTTCTCCTAAGACTTTCTCACAGACTCTCCTCACAAAGATCCTCAGGGCTTTTCATCCTGTCCTTTCTCCCCACCCCCTCCCAAAAATCAGTTCAAAGTGACAGATGCAACTAGCTCCAGATTCTGCTCTTTTCTTAATTTCAGTTTTACCTCTTGATTTTGATAGACTCAACTGAAATCTGATTCCCACAGAGGCAGTCCTCTTATCATCTTCCCACTGGGAAAAAGTAATACACAGAAAGATTCAAGTAACTTGTGAACACCTTCTAATCTGTTATCCATTCTAATAGAGGGCACTACTAGTGAGACATGTACCTGTTACTTAAATACCATGTACTACTGGCATTCAGTAAATGGAATGAATTGGTGATTAACTGATTAGTGATTCATATACAGTTCTATGTGTTACTGCAGTATTTCTGAAACTTGCATGACAGTCCCTGTAACAGTTTCAATACTGGGATATAAAGTAAAGAACTATGCAAGCCAACTGTAAATGGTCTTTAGAATGGGAATTGCCTGTAACAAATGGTAAATTTTCTGCTTACAGTTTCATGCAAGTGCAGAAATCACAGTTTTATGGAAAACACACCTATTAGGACAGTACTTATGCTAATTAGAATCAGTAGAGTGGATTTGGTGGAACATCTGTAACTCTAAATCTGTACTGACTCTTCAGCTGCTGTATTTAAGTGATGTCATTGTGGTCAAGTACTGAACACGGAATTTCTCAATCGTGAACAGCCAATCCCATGAAGCAGGGCTACGGGACACATTAATCCCAGATTCTTTTTACAATTCCTTGTTCTTTTACAAATGAGAGCTACAGTTCCAGTACACACGGCTAGGAGTAAACAGGGACTAAAGGAGGCCAGCCTCATGTCTCCTCAACCTGAGGACAGGGGCAGCACATACGAGGGATTTGAGGTCAGGAAGGACAGATGGTGGGCATTCCCATTACAGCTAAGTCACCTCTTGTCCTTACAACACTGAGCTTTATGTTTTACAGTTGGTGACTCTCACAGTTTGTGTTTCTACATTATTTTACTAAGCTTGTATTTGTAACTCAAACTGTGAGAATACATTGTGGAATAAATTTCTAGATGTCCTGTGAACAAATCTTATTGGTACTTTCTCAGAACATTAACAATCATACTTTCTGCCTGTCCTCCCTTCAGCTAAAGTAATACATTATTAAAATGTTAGTGTGAGATGTTTTTTAATGAGTTTTTCTTTAAAGAAATTTGAAAAAAAAATCTCATAAGAAATTCTATGTCAGAAAACTGACATACAGCCTACAAGCAAACATGCAAAAAGTTTCTCTTGGCTTTCTAACATAACTATATCATAAATATTGGAAAAGGATCCACCATGAATATAAATTAAGGAAGTACAAGAAGTAAAGAAACAATACCCTAAGGAACAGGAAGAGTTATGTATGATTTTCTACAAGCATTCAATTACTTTACAGAATTGAAAAAATGTTAAGGCTGGAAGGACCTCACAAGATCACTCAGTACAAGTCTCTTAACAGTGGCAGGATCAAACATATGTTATGTGAGTGCTATGTAATACATGCCAGATACAGAATATGCTTCTAAGCATTATCCAGTCAGAGCCTCCATTCCAGGCTGTTCCATCATTCAAAGTATTCCACCATTTGTGCAGTCTTATGACTAAAATAAACACTTTCAATCCTATATTTGCAATAGCACTGTAAGATTGTTATGCTGGAAGTACACGACTTAGAGTTTACCATGAATGCTTCTGTGGAATAATAATTTAATTAAAATTAGCATTAGCATTACTTTTTCCTATATTAATTTTCAAGAACGTTTACTTCTCCAGAGGGGTAAACTTTTCTTTTCCCATATTTTCTATTTCAGAGAAAGAACATCTCTCACCTTCAGGAGTTTAGCCTCATTTCCCTATAATGTATTCATCACCACTCAGCACATCTGTCCCAGCAAATCCCATTTCCTGTTCTATTCATGAGGCTCAGCAACCTGGAGCTTTAGTGATTGCCGCCACACTTTTCCCATGGCCTTCTCACCTCTCACCCCCCCCACGCACCCCGCTCCCATTGTTTATCATCTGTTCTCCCCTGCTGCAAACTGCTGTCAGATGTTCACTTATCCCTAATCTTACTCACTGCCTTTGATATTCTTTCTAATCCAACAACCTGTCAACTGGGGCATCAGCCCATGTCCACACCAGCTGCTCTGTCACAGGCAGTAAGATTCCCTCTCTGCTCCAAGAGGTATTTAAAGGATTTTGACACAGCAACCTCAACGTGAAACAAATAATTAATGCTGTTTTGATCAGTGATCAGTGCTTTAGTGTGACATGAGCTGACCACTAAAAAAACCTGAGCTTTACTTTGTTTAAACTTCAGTAAACTTTAGTGTTACTGTATTAACAAGATTTTGATCAATGTCTGAAGGACAGTGCCAAAAAGCTAAGTTCTTTAACTTTAGTTAAAAATTATAAAGAATAATTAATCTAAGTGCAAGTCAGAGGGGCAGATAACATTATATGCCTGCTGTGTAAAACATGCTCATTTATGTAGTATCAACTTTTAGAGTTTTCAAAGCATGGGAGTTGACCTTTTATGAGCTACAGCTGAAAATACAAATGTATTTTAAATATGGCAGCAGTTGAGATAAAATTATTTTAAATACCCTTATTTTCAGGAATAGAGTAGGATAGTTTCATCCCCTATAGAACATGAAACCCTGACATTTTAAAGAATACTGCCATTTACAGAAAATATCTAATTTCCACAATATTCAGATTTGGTATAAACACTTTAAATATTACAGTGTTCATCTGCTTTAAAACATATCAAATACACATAATGTCATAGCTGAGATTGTGATTCAGATGACAGATTTTTTGTATGAGGAAAAGTTTCTGCTATTTAAGCAAACATGTAAATTTCGATGCAAACTGAAAAACAAATACAGCATTTAGTTGTTGGAAGAACACAAGCATTATTTTATTTCTCAGATTTAACTGCAATTACTACAAAAGAGATGGTACCAAACATGACAAAAAAGCCTACTTTATACCCTACAGTAGTTGTATTTCACACACAAAAGTATAATAAAATTTCAGTGATGAATTTTATAACATGGTTCATTCACTTAGAACTAAACCACTTTTATTCTTAGGGCTTGTCTATACCAGGACATCAAGAAAATGAATCTGAAATAAGTACCTTGATGAACTTGAATTCTGCTACTTAAACTCCATTAAACCCCTGTGTGGACACAGTCATCCAGTTTAGTTTACTGCTCCCTTAGGGCACACACTGGAAAGTTAACATGGATTAAGGTAAGGTATGAATTCAAAGTGCAATCGTACTTTGAAAATGGTTTAACGTAAACAGAACCAGACTCTTTGTTGTAGAATGAGACTTGGAGTTAATCAGGAAAGTCCTGTGCAGACAAGTCCTTGCAGATGAGGCTACTGGAGTGGTATTGCCAGAGCTGATGGTTTTCAACTTCTTCATCTGCAGGCCTGGAAACATCTTCCAGGGAAGCTGCAGGCCTTGGTAGCACATTAAGCCTGCTGATAATTGATCTGCTTTTCTTAGTTGCTTCATATGGATGACCTACAAGTATTCCAATGGCCCTCAGTGAGCTGCATATCACAAGCTGGGAAGCATGGTGTAAGCTCACTACAATTTACACACCTCCTCCTACACTCAGTCTTAACTTCACAGTTACAGTACCCAAGTACTCTGATGGCATTAAATGAGATTTTACTGATCGTTTATGTAAGTGCAGACACATTTCAGCTACAAAAGGTGCTCAAAAAGGCCTTATTCTTTCCATTATGTGACATTTGCTGTCACAAGTATGTTAAATCATAGTATGACTGACCTAAAAATACAAAGTTTTGTCACTGTCAACTACTTCTCATGCATTTACTTCAAAGCTTACATTCACTTGTCAAAGCATGCTGGATAAAGAAATTAAGACTAACATGACATAATTTCACTGAAACAAAAACAAGTAACAGCGTTCTTTTCAACTACTGCTCTTATTAACTAATGCTTCTCATTTCCCCCTTCAGTAATTCAGAAATGTCTTATACAAAAATAACTTGTACAAATTTTCAGAGTTGAATTCAAAGCATATGGCAGAAACAGAAGCAGATATGCCTAGATTCCTTAGTTCCTTTTCTTAAATCCATGTTCCAATTGCAGAGAACACCATTTCTCTCAAAGGAAATTATGGTCCCTCAGTACTTAACTCCCTAATGCTGTCTTTGGAAAAACTTTTCTTTCTTTTCTTTCACCCATATGAAAGAATTATACTGCACCTCAACTGCATTCACTGTTAGCACAGCAGCATTCAGATCAAAAATCAGTTTCATCCAGGATCTACCTCTGACAGAATCCAAGATGCCCAAGGAAGAATATATTGTTAAAACACTCTCAGACTCCTGCAATTTGCAGCTCAGGGACTCCCTGAGCTGGAAGCAGTATGTTTCCATTTAGGATTAATACTCAACACTGACATAACAGACTTGACAAGCTGAAGAAAATGAGACAAACTTCACAGGGAAAAAATGGCATCTCCTTTCACTGCAGTACTGCTTTAAAAAAATGAACTGCAAATAAATGTGTTACTTGGTAACATATTTCCTACTACTGGAACCTTTTGAAGATTCAACAGAAGACTTACTTGTTTGAACAGGTAACTTAAAAATCTGTTTACTCCCTCAACAGCATAATTTTTAACTGTCAAAACAGAAAAGAATGTTTTATGTTTATAAAAAAGCAGACGGAAGTTCCAGAGAATATTTCAGGCAGCTGGGCACATTCATGTTGCTATTATCATATACAAAAATTCCTAAATGCAAAATAAGATTGTTAATATTATTGTTACACTGCTCTGCTTTTCTTTTTCATCTTCAAAGTTTTCATGGCATTAATAATACAGGCCTCCCTTTTTTCTCCATGTATACACATATTTTAATCTTGATGACATTTCCAAGACAGTTAAAATTGTAAGACACAGTGGTCATGGTCACAAAAGAAAGCAGTAGCAAACTCAGATCAGAAGAAATTCCTTCTTCACTGATGAACTGCACCCTGTTCATGAATCACATTTTCTACCCATTACAAAGTTCATGAGGTGTTAAAATCTACAGCAGCCTTGAAAATGTAGAATGACTGCAAAACTCAAAGACATAATCATTTAGTTCCCTTAACAGTGAATGAAAAACATCATGCATTAAAATGAACTTGAAGGGAGCATTTTTCATGTTTAACTTTAAAATAAATTATTCTAAGTATTAAATCAATAGAGGAAATGTGATGCTAAGACATCTGAAGTGTGGAAGGAATGTGAAGCTCAGAAAAGAGCAAATAGTTCCAATTTACCACTACTGACTGCATGGTTCAGTCGATATGCATGGAGTTTTTGGGGTTTATCCCACCTGCATCACTGAAACAGATGCCCATTAACCATTCCACAGATCCAAAACACAAACTCACTCACACACAAACACAGTGGGAAAATTACTGATGGTTGGTTCTAGTCTGGTGGCAAACTTCTGAAAGTTCCTGGGCAGAACGCACATATATATGTTTATACAATGCAAGGAAACAGTGGCAAGAGCTCCCCTGCCAGAACAACTTTCAAAAACAAAGGTATAGGAGTCTGGGTGAGATCCACAAAGGCTTTGATATGTGAGCTCTGGACAAAAGTTTCTGTAACAGCTCAAGGTATTATTCTGCTAGCTAGATGCTTCCCCCCAGCTGATGGATGGATGCTCTGCCTCCCCCTTTGAAGGGTGCTGTCCCTAGCACAGAGGTCACCAAAAAGAATACGCAAAGGCAATTCACTTAGTTCTGTGTAAAGCTCAGTGATTTGGCTTAAAGGACTGATGGCAGTGGGTCTGAATTGGAACAAGAGAGCAAGAGCTGGAGCAAAGCCACTTTCGGCTGATTCCCAGGGGGTAAAAACCATTTGCACAGGGAAAAACCTTCTTGCAGCAACTTCTTAAACTGCTACAGCAAGATCCACCACAGCTCTGTGAAAACCCTATGTAAGGGTCCAAATTCAACATGCAGAACCTCTGCAATCCCTCCCTGCTCAGGTGCTGATTAAGAAGACTTCGTTGTATCCAAATCCCATTTGGATACTTAATGCAGCTCAGAATCCTAGCTCCTCTCCTTCCTTAACTGTTGCTACTCAGAGTGGACTTCATGACTTGGAGTCTCAGCAAAGTTCTTAAAACTTGGTTTCTTGCTGGGGTTTTTTTGGTCCAATATACAGGCTAGTGCCTGGCTAGCATACACAAAAGAGAGCTGAAGATTTACACACAAATGTGTTTCCCAGCAGAGAGCACACTCTCCTGTGATGTGGGAAGCAATATTAATTGAAGTGAGATCTTGCAGCCTGACTCTACCACATCCCAGGGAAATGCCCTAGCCCTTGGGCATTGAGTTAATCTCTCATTAGCCATCCCTCTGGTCTCTTGAATAAATTATTTATGAAAAGCAGAAAAACTTCAATAGGAAAAAGTGAAAAGAGATTTACCATGGAGTTCCTGGTAAAGAAGCCAATTCTTCAGGAGGTGATGTATGTTTAAAAAAAGCCAATTTAGATAACAAATCAATTTGCACTTTGGGGGCAAGTACACATTAAAGCTAGACAAATGCTATCCTCTATGTGAGAAAAATGAACTTTCTTGTCTCAGTACCAAGGAGAACCAAAATATACAGGAACATAGGGTTCCTACTGACAAAATGAAGAAAATACTCCTCCAGCTAAGTGAGGTACCTTGTCCATCTCTCAACCCCAGGCTACCTCACTTCAAACAAGGTTGATTGAACTAAGGGCCCCACCTGGAGCAGAGTTAGATTTTCACCTAACAGCTGAAAATCCCAAACAGAAGCTGAGGTCCCTTTTGAAGTTCTGTCAGACACCTATTTTGAAGCATATAATCAATCTTATCTGTACTTTACCACTCCATATTGGCCCTCACCAAAATCTGGCTGCAGTTTGCTGAATTCCACAACTCCTTGGCTGCACTTCCATTTCTACCTTTACACTACACAAAGACAGAACTAGTCATTTAAGTGAGTGACTGGTACAGTGATTTGTCCAGCAAGTCCAAGTTATTCTCCATAGTTTAGATGCCCAACACGAAGCTGCAGGGTGCTTCAATCTGCAAGGTTTGAAACCTGGAAGTCTTTCAGAAGGGTATACACCTACTTTTATGCTTTACAGGAAAAATTCAGGGCTCATTGCTTTCATTTAAAATACAGATGGGCAGAAGGAGAGGATGATGAAACACTTCATATGAAAAGCTCTCGTGACCCTCTATAGGAAGAACAGAATCCACCATGGGCATAAATTGCTGTAACTTCAGGAACTGCCATGACTTCTTACAATCCTCACTTCACTGCAAGAAGCCAGAAACTGACATTTTTCTCACGGTCTTTTGGAAGAGTATTTCTATATGTAACCAAATACAGTCTAAAGGATGACTCAAGGTCTTACAGCACAGGGGAACTTGGGACTCAAGCACTAACCTACAGGGACACAGACTGGATTTTACATCCACACAACTCTGTTCTTGTGTTTGTCCAGTCTGAGCATCTGCATGACCAAGGAAAATACTCAGCTGGATAAAACATTAATGCAATCCTTGGGTCTGCAACTGTAAATGTGTAAAATGCCTCAGAGAGCAGACAGACAATGATCTGAGTCTGTGGCTCCACTCTTCATCAGGTGTGACCACAACCTCCTGCAGATGTGTAACCTGTGTGGATTTACAAAAGCATTTCCAGAATCACAGAATATTCTGAGTTGGAAGGGACCCACGAGGATCACTGACCCAACTCTTGAGGGAATGGCCCTTACAGGGACTGAGCCTGTGACCTTGGTGTTACTAGCACCATGCTCTGACCAACTGAGCTAATTTATTCAGCATTTTGTTTAGATTTCAGCCCCCAAGTGGATCCTCTTCTGACATCTTACAGATTTTGAGTGATCTGTAAAGCTGTTAGAACAACAGTGGTCTACAAATCAGACTAGCAGGGTACACTGAAATGTAAATCACCTATCTACATTTATCTTTAAAATAATAAAATTTATGTTTAAGACCTTGTTGTATCAGGTATAATAGCAGGATTCAAATTATCTCCAAACAAGTAGCACAGTTTTGATATGAAATGTCTAGAAATCAGTGTTGTTACTTAAGTATTCATGAACTCTTAGAAATAATCTCAAAATCCTACATTATAAGTAAAAATTCTTTCAATTTCCTGTTTCTACAGAAAAGCAAAAGTTGTGAAAGAAAATAAATTAATAAGAAAACCTCTCACTCTCTAGATGCCTTTGGACAGAAGATACATGTTAAACATCAATGCCTATTTTAAGAATATACCTCTTTAAAAATAGATTTCAAATTCTCAGTCTTCAAGGTCCCAATTATCCTTTATTAATATTATATAAACACCAAAAAATGCATCAATGAATCTTCTTTGGACTACAATGAATTACAGGGGATATGTCATAACTTCACAAAATGTACCTATAAGACCACCCCAAGCCTTCCAATTACAGCATAATGCCACATATTGCATAATTTAATTATCTAAACTAGTTTCAGTTTTCATAGTGCAACACATGCCATTATTCAAGTTTTCCCCACTAGATTATTCTGTTATCCAGAAAGACTTTTCTATTAGATTTGGGTCAAGTTCAGCAAGCAAGTGCAGGAAATCCATGGAAGGGGGAAATTAATGTTACTGTAAGATACAGCAATTAGGAACTGGGAAGAAGAAAAGTTTCTTTTCTTTTTCCAGCAAGTGAATTAAAATTGTTGGACAAGGGAAGACCTACTCAGCATAAAATCATTAAGATCAAGGGCTAGATTTTGGAAACAACTGTCAGTTTTAGAGGAGTGGTGGAATTTTCAAAAATTCTTAAGCAGAACAGGCATCTAACTCTCTTGGATTTTAGACACTTGGCTGTTTAATGGGGTTCTCAGCAGACCTAAATGCTTTTGAAACAATTAGTCAAATGAGTGAAAATATTTAATATTTCCTCCGGTTAGTAAGTCAGTTTTAAAATGCAAAATGTGTTTCAATAAATGTAGGGCTGTTTCTCAGGTCAGGCACAGACAGTTTTGCTCTCACTGAGCTCATGCTCTCAGTAGGCTGGACCCAAGCCAGCCTCTGTACAGATGCCATAGAAACTACATTTTCAAGTTCATTTTAAGACAGTGCTGCAGCCAAGAGAAACAATCTCTGCCCTCACCAGGCCCCAAACACTCATCCCTAACTACCATATTACCACCTCCCCTCTGCCAGCATAATGAACTGAATCACTGATCTTGTTTAGCTTAAAATTGACTTCTTTTTCTGGCTACATTAGGTTTGACCCTGGTCCAGCTCTCAGTTGCTACACAGACACTTGTGCAAGGAGAGGGGGTAGCAAGAAAGGCAAGTGTACTTCTCTTAGTGGCAATGCTGGTCTCTGTCAATTCACAGCACATGACCAAACATATCCTCATTTCTTCTTTAGAATACTCATCACATCTAAGGCACATCTATTCAATTAAACATAATTTTGCAATACTGTTTCAAACATTTTAATTAAATCCCTTTTTTCATGTAAATAAAGCATGACTCAGAAATGAAAATGAAAATAAGCAGTAAGACGCATCACTTGTAAGCGAAGCCAGCAAAAATTCAGAACGTGAAAGAATATTTTTACTTCTGATACCTAAAAAGACATAATTCAGTGTAGAGCTCTCAGCTGTTCATGAATCAAAATGGTTTATTTATCCTAACCAATGAGAAGAGAGCTTCCTTTAGAAAAATCATGTATAAAATGTATTTTTTTAAATGTTAGAAATCAGCTCATCTGTTTTGATGAAACCTATTTGAACCCTTGCTATTAATTTTCTGTACTTTACCTCACTGTTGGACTCAATACATCCCTGTTCTGCCCTTCCAACTGATGTGTTTAGGAGCAAAGCAAAGAAAGAATTGAGAGATGTGTTTTCCACCATCCATTTCTAGGGCTGTCCAAACTCTTCATCCCCTTTTTTCCTTCCATCTTCATCCCCTTTTTTCCTTCCATCTTCCACCACTCTGCCTGGGTAAAAGCTCACCCTGGACCAGCAAACAACTGGGCCCAAGGAAAGCATCCAAGAAACCTGCAATGCTTTGTGCTGTGAGAAGTTATTTTCCTTTCAAAGCTCACATTCCTGCCACTGTTAGAGGTAGTTCTCAGTAAGCCAATGAAAGGTGACTCATGCTGATATAAACATGATAAGGGACAGCTTCCCTTCCCCATTTCCCATCCTGAGGCTACTCACAGAATCACAGAATAGTCAGGGTGGGAAGGGACCTCTGGAGATCACCCAGACCAAATCCCTTCCCATGGCAGGGTGACCTGCAGCAGGTAACACAGGAATCAATCCAGGTTTGGAATGTCTCCAGAGAGGGAAACTCCATAACCTCCCTGACAGCCTGCTCCTCAATGTAAAGCTCTTCCTTATGTTGAAGTGAAATTTGTATTTTAGTTTATGGCCACTGCTCCTCATCCTGTCACTGGGCATAACTGAATAGAGTCTGGCACCATCCACTTGGCACCCAACTTTGAGACATTTATATACATTAATGAGACCTCATCTCAGTGTCGTCTTCCCTAGACTGAACAGGCCAGCTCCTGCACTGTGTCCTGATAAGAGAGATGCCCCAGATGCCTAACATTCGTGCATGAAAGTGATGGCCTGCTGAGGTCTGGCCAGCAAAGCGCTCGAGATGTGAACAATCCACATCAAAGCAGGGCCCAAATCGAGTGGTGAACCCGAACACCAGCACGGGCTCAAAGTGACAGCCCGAGCCCCGCAGGAGCGGCAGGCACAGGGGACACCCACGGGGACGCAGGAACCGGTGGCACCCCAAGGCAGTGACGCCGCGGTCCGTGGGGCCCCCTGCGCTGCCCTGCTCGAGCCCCCTCTGGGCGGGCCGAGGGGGCGCCGGGGGCAGCGCCGCCGCCCCGGGGGTGCTGCGGACGGAGCGGGGCGTGCGGTGCCATGAGGTGGCACCGGCTGCATTAAGTGGCACCGGCTGCATGAGGTGGCACCGGCTGCATTAAGTGGCACCGGCTGCATGAGGTGGCACCGGTTCCATGAGGTGGCACCGGTTCCATGAGGTGGCACCGGTTCCATGAGGTGGCACCGGTTCCATGGGGCGGCACCGGCGCTGCTCCAAAATGGCGCAGGCGGGGCTGACGAGCCCCGCAGGGACGGGGCACGGCGGGCGGGCGGGCCGGCGGCGCCACTCACCTGCCGGTAAGAGAGGCGGAAAGGCCGCAGGTAGAGGGAGGAGGTGCAGGGCTGGACCGCCAGCTCCTCGATGGCCTCCATGCCTGCCGGGGGGGCAGCGACCGCGGCAGGAGGAGGAGGAGGAAGGGGAGAGGCGCGCGCAGCCGCCGGCGGACGGGCCGGGAGCGGCACCGGAGCTGACGGGACGCGGCCGCGGCGCTCTGCGGCCTCTGCCCTCACAGGGAGCCGGAATCACGGAATGCTGCGTTTCACACCCGAAACCGGGACACAGGAGCCTCGCCGCCTTTATTCATAGAACCACCAAGGTTGGAAGAGACCTTTAAGATCATCCGGTTCAAGTGGCCACCTAGCACTGCTCCTGTAACCCTTAAACCACTGAACCACATCGCCTACTGCCACATACAGACGCCTCTGGAACTGGTGACACCACCGTCTCCCTGGGCAGCCTGTTGCAATGTCTGACCATTAGAACAGTGAAAAAAAAAAAGTTTCTATCTATTCTAAATCTCCCCTGTCTTAGTTTAAGGCTATTTATTCTTTTCCTCTCACTGCAGGCACGGAGGAAGAGAGAGACCAGCCCACACCCATCTCACTGCACCCTCCCGTCATGGAGCAGAATTATTCTCCAGAAACACCTATTTGCGATCTCCTGTCACTTATTCCCACACTTCACACCAACATTCACGGGGTATGCCGGCACTGAACTGAAACCCCCTCCTCCAAAGCCTTGATGCAATCTACATGTTCCCAGATGTTCCCATTCCAGGACATCATCAGGATTTGCAGAACCAGCACTTTGCTGTAAAAAGCACAGTCCCTTCTTCCTGCTTGCATGCATGGCGCTTTCATGCTAAATGGAGATCTTATGAATGGTGTGGAAAATGCAGGTACAAATACAGATTCATGGATAACCTGCAATCCATGGCTCCATGCATCTCCAACTTTCCTTTTCACATTCAGGTTCCAGTACTGGACGTGCACCCAGCCCATGGCAGAAGAATAAACGCAGCTCAGCTAGACTCCCCTGGCTGTTTTCAAGTTATAAAATAGTTCTCCCCTCTCCTTTTACGTCATTATATTTTGAGCAAAACACTATTAGATTCAGCAATTTCCTGGTTTTCATAGAAGTTTGATCACAGTTATCCAACATCAGGTTACCCCTATTCTGGGTACTTTAGTACTCACAATAATTATTTTCTAGGTTCATGAGCAACAAAGCTCACAATTTGTGGTGGTGGTTATCTCTCTGATTTGTGATCACTTTCCATTCAGATGTGCCTGTGTACAGCAATTTAAGTGCCGTATTAATCCAAATATTTTGTCAATGAGAAAAATCTGAAGTTTCCTGTATCTTTTTCTTCTTTTGTCTTCCTCTGTACTTCTACTGCATCACTAAGAAAGTTTATTGTCTTGTATAGTAGTAAGAATTTCAGCAGTCTATCTAAAAGGAACAGATCCAGCAATTACAAAACTCACTAAGAAGTAAATGAGGCAGCACTTACATTGCAGAATGCTTACCATCAGTTCTGATAACGCAAGTGGCAAAAAAAATGCTTGGTGGGGCTGAAAAGTGTGTTTTTAAAAGTATGTTTGCAAAGCTATCATAAAAAATAGGCAAGGAAATGTATTTTATTAGCTGACTTCAAAAATATTTGTGTAACTCTGTTTGCATCACTGTATATGTCTACATATTTCTTTTTTTTTTTCAGAATGATCTCAAGGTCATTCAGAGCTCCTGGGAACTTAGGCTATATTTTTCTAGTAAGATATTTCAGTCCTCCAAGTCCAATTTAAGTATAAACACAGTTTCCATGCACAGCAGGTTTACAGTATCTCTGTTTGCTTATGTTAAAAGTTACCGACTACCCAGGTCGGTTCAGCCAGTCAGATTGCCCTCTTCAATAAACATTCTGACACCACTTTCAGGTTTTGAGTGTGTGTGTGTTTTGGGGAATGTGTCACACTGTGTGATGGATTGCTTATTCCATTCCTAGGCTTAGGTGGGAAGCTTTTGGGGTTGTGATGTGTCACAGACCTGATCTCGTTAATGTACCTGGAACAGTTGAGCACAGTGTCACAGGAAAATGCATTTTGGGATGCTCTGCTGTTGTAATTCCAGTGGAAAGCTGTCGATTCCTTTGTTGGAAAATCTTTGTGAGTATGCCAGCTGAAATGAGGCTTTAACAGGCTGAGATCGGGGGGCTGCCTTAGTGTTCCTGTTTTACAGGTGAAATCTGAGCAAGAAAATAAATAGGAAAAATATGTTCTGCATAGTGGGACTATCATTCAGCACCTGGACCTGAATTTCATTACAGTTCTTTATTAAGGCTTAGATACCCTCTGCAGCAAGTGCCTTTGCATTTGCTAGTCCAGGAACAATCCCAAGAAGGAAATTTCTCTCAGCTACCATTTATTCAAAGGAACAATAACAAAGCAGAACAACTTACTTTTGTATGGATGAGACACACTCCTGCTTTCCTATTCCCTTTCACTGCTTTTGTGGCTGACTGGCACAGTGACACCAGCCTGGCTCTAGGTGCACTGGTTTCACAGCAAGGATTAGGAGGTGATACAATGCAGAGATGCTGTTCAGCCCCTCAGCTCAGGTCAGGAGAGCTCTGTTCCCACCTGGCTTGCACAGGACATGGTGTGTTTGCTCTGTAAACTGCCCCAGCTACTCTGTTGTGTGTTCCTTGACATCCCTGTGTGTTTGCTCCTTTTTAAAGCAGAAATACTAGCAGTGGTGTGTGTCCAGAAACTTGGAAAACCACATGTCCATAATTCCGAAGTGTTAAAGGACTGTGTTCATGCCTATTACCTTCAATGAGATATTTTCAATGCTTAAGTCCATGTTTGACTGCTTGCAGAATCTTTTGGGTTTGATTAGCATTTTTCCAGTATCATTTACATTTCTACGATCCTGTCCCTATTAAATCAGTTCCCAGACTTCTTACATCCTGGATTACTCTTGGCTAGCACAGTTTCTTTGCAGGGCGCTATCCAGGTTTATCATTGCACTTCTGATTGAAATAGCTACCTCTGAACCTCTGATATCCTTCCACAAACCAATTACTTATGCCATCACATCTTCCTTGCCAAGTATGACTGTTAACTTGACTTCTGGAAAATAAAAAATGTGTCAGAATGACAAGTTGCCTTTCCCTACAATAAATGCATTCCTTTTTTCTCCCTTAGCAGTGGCTTCTGGATTGTTTTCTTGTTATTAAAAAAAAAAAAAAAAAAAAAGACAGATACAAGGTTGTGAATGGTGTAATGGATGGTTTGCTCATGGGTTCTTCAGTCTCCTGGAGCTGCTGGTCTCCTGCTGTATAATAGTAAAAATCTAGATGTTTGTCCCTAGGCTGAGAATGGATTGTGTAACGTGATAAATGTGATTAACAGCCTAATGAAGAAAACCAGAAAGTGTGAATAAAAATTTGTTGCTTTTCTGGAAAGAAGAGTACGTCAGCAGGCAGAGAGGGAAAAACGAGAAGTGTCATGTCTGGAGTGAAGAGTCTTAAGGGAAGATTCACTGTGATTTCTTAAAAAAATGAAATGTTAACATTAGTGTTAAAGAGGAATTCTTTCTGCAGAGTAAAGTTCTTTAACAGACTTCACTTTCCTTCAAAGCACTGTTTGCTCTTTGTTACTTCGTGAGTAACTTTTATTACCAGCAAAGTACCCAAACATTTTTTTGGTTTCCCTTTTAAAAAATCCCCTTGAGCTTGGAGTTTCTGTCGACACAATCCTTCTCTTCCCCTCACAGCCCCGCGGTCCTTGGGCATGCACGCTGCAGCGGGTCAGGTTGCATCCTCATTAGCAGTTTGTTTTATTGCTGTTTGCTGTAGGACACAACCGGGAATGTTTCCATCCCAAGCCCGGTGCTGCTGCCCTTCTGCTCACCGTGGCTCCGGAGCCAAGCACACCCTCTTACCTCGGCCCAGGCTTACAGTGAGTGGACACCCAGGAATGTCCCTTGCAGTGCTTCCCTCTTCCCACTGGAGCTTAGCAAGGTGCTGAGCTGTTGGGTTCACTGATGCAGAGCTGGGCAGCACATTTTCTGTAGTGATTTTTGGGGGTGTGTGTGTGTATGTGTACTTTTAATCTCTGTCAATCCTTGCCAGGCTCACTTTGTTCTTTGACATGCTATGGCTCATAAACAAAAAATTATCAGGTCCTGAGCCTTTCATCTCCAGAGGACTCCTTAATACATTGCAGAGTATCATTACTTTTGTTACTTGTGAGTACAGTAGTTACTAAGATATTACAAGTATGAAAGCCGCAACATCTAGAGGCATGCTGACTTGCAGTTCTCAAATTTCATTTTTAAAAATATTTCTAACCCTCATGGTTGCAGGGAAAAAAGACAGGAAATGTAAATGATGGAAATGTAAATGATGACAAACTTAATGGTTTGTAAGCTGTTAAGCCAAGGTGATGCCACATGATTGGTAGAAAGGCTTTGCTGTTGTGGTGACAGGTAACCTGAATCCCCAGCTCTGGGCAGAATTCCAGCAGGGGCTGCTGAAGCCAAGAGGCACTGGGTCCAGCTGTGTGCCCACATCAGCCCCATCCAGCTGGGATGCCATCAAAGCTGTTGTCTTCTGCCTTGAAACTGCTTCCAAAACTTTCTCCTCAGCTCCCTGGGCAGTTTTTGTTAAGGTCACATAGGGGTATTAGGAGAGTTGAACACCTTTGCTGTACAGGCTTAGTGAGAAAGATGGATGAAAGTGTCCCAAATTAAGTCTATTTTGTAAACTCATGTTGGGAATCCTTATGGTTGTCAGCATGAAATCGTATCCTCTTCATGTGGGCCATCCTTGCATCGCCACAGAGATGTTAGTTTTGAGTGCCGTTCTGGGGATCAGATGCATGTTCTTTCTGTAATGAAGTGGCTGTTGTGAAGTTTGCCTTCTAAAGCTTACCCCTTAGGCTCCTGGGGAAAAGCAAGCCTGAAGCTGCCAATATCTGACTTTTAATTATTTTTCAGTTCTGGGGCATAACCACCCTGGTTACATTCATGAAAGTCAGGAATCATGCTTATGCAATTCTTTTGGCATTGTAGATAGAGCCCTAGAGAAATTTGTTTTGATTTTAGTAGTAACTTTTCTGAGAGATGACTTCTTTTTTTTTAATAAATTATTTACATTTCAATTACAAAATATAAAATTAGAGGTCCACACTGCAGTACGTAACATTATGTGCCAACAATTTTATTCACCATCAGTTGGTTCAGGGCTGCTTTAATCCATGAATAGCCTCAGTCTGAAGAACTTAGAGTAATTATTCCTGTATTTGGTTTGTAAGGACTGACAGCATGATCAAAACAGGCATGGTGTGTGGTACTGCTGATGTGCACCACAGTTAGAGGAATATGTCAGTTTGTTTCCCTTAGATGTTTTGATTAGCTCTGCCTTGTTTTCAGAAAAAGTGTATCTCTTTCAATGAGAACAACCGTCTCAGCCTTTACTTTGCAAAGTCAAGAACTGTCTCATGGCTGTAGTAGGAAACTCACCTGTGTCTAGTTAAAATAGTGTGATTCCCAGAAGAGCTGAAATTTATCCATCTGCCTTGTGAAATGAAGGTCTGATAAATAGCTCTTTTTTCTGCCTATCACCAGTAAAAGCCTTGAACTAAATATGGTAAGGAAAAAAAATTAAACATATTCAGTATAAATATAGATACGGATATCATGACATGTAAAATTGGTCTCTCTAAAAATAGTGAAGGAAAAGAGCTCTGCAACATAAATGTGTAACTAATATGTCAAATAGTTCTTAAGTTATTCACAATATAATATGACAAGTTGCAATATGGTATAAAGTAGAGGAGGGGAGGTGAGAACATGGGAAGTAAATTCTCATTTTTAGCTTTTCAGCTGGGGGAAGAACAAACACACAGTCTGTGAAAAAATAAGAAACAATATGCGTGCAAAATTTAGATACTTTTATATTATATTAATTACTCTCCAACAAATGTTGCCTACAGCTAACAGAGTGAAAATGATTAGACAGAAGGCTTTGATTTTTCAATAAACCTCTCTCTAAGGAGGGGAAAAAAGAAAATGATAACACTGTGTTGTTTGTGTTACAGAAACATGTACAACCAATATCTGGATCTCATTATGCTGGGAACTGTTCAAATGCAGGTAGAAAAATGGCGTCTTTCACAAAAAAACCCCAGCAAAATAATTTGCACAAAAGAACAAACAAGATGAATGTACAGTAATAAGGAACAGCTGAAGGAGAGCAAAAGATCATGAAGAATCTTCTTTTGTTTGCCACATATGTATGCAATAGAGCTGGAAGCAGAAAAGTATTTTGATTTCTCAGGGAACCTTGATGTTCCAACAGTTCAAAATTGCCTGTAAAAAAGGACTGAAGCCAGAGTTGTTGGGCACTGGAGTGCTGGCCATGGCTGTAGCCGTGACTCTGGTATCTCTGAGCTCCCCAGTCACCACAACACTGTCATGTGCCCCCTGGACTGGGGGCATTATAAGCCAGGGGTCCTTAATCCTCAGGCAATTTGTCTAGCAAGATTTGTTGTAACTCTGGGAGCTGGAAGCCCTGGTCCTCAAGAGACTACCAGCTGGGCTGCTCAGAATCCGGGGCTGGCATAGCTCCAGTGGAAGCTTGCCTGTTTTTCAAAGGATTTTAATTGAATACTTCTCTGGATAAAATGTTTCTGTTTGGTAAATTAAGACATTCCAAAATAAAAATATAGTCAGAGAGGTTTTTTCCTACCAGATGTAGGGAGCAGGTACATGGTTTCTATTTCGACAAATATATGTGTTTTATGTGATCGAAAGGTAGAGAGACACAGCTGGCCATTTTCCTGCCTCATCTTCACTTGGCATATTATATTATTTTCCTGTGTATTTCTATTGCACCAGTGCTTAGGAACCCAGAGCTTTATTGTGCTCATCGGTATGGAATCACAGAACACAAGAGCCTAAGTGCTCCGGTGAGATTCGTGTGGTTGGAAGTGAGTTGGAGAAGAGCTCAGAGGAAGGACAGGGTAAGCGCCCCACAGCTTAGTTCAAGGAGTTGTAGCTTTTCTTCAGAAAACGTGGTTGAAGGACAGCACAGGCAGTGATTCTGGGAGTGCTGTGGCAGTGTGGGATGTGAGCTGGAGATACGGAGCAGCAGGATTTCATTATCAGAGACTTGAAGTCAGGAAGCAATATAAGGGTTGGACTGAGTGAGTTGAAATGATTTAGCAAGTAACCTGCAGGTAGTTGAGCTGATTAGTTATTGAGGGCTAGCTGGAAAGTTAGAACTTGGGTCTTTAAAAGATTGTGTCTGGAAGAGATTTGATCTCTATAAAAATCAAAGTTCTGAAAAACAAAATCCTAGGCATTTTAGACTGGATTCTCAAAACTGTTGGCACTGACCTTTCCAAACTTATGAAAGTGCTTGAAACCTTGACAATTTTTTTAAATAAATGTTCTGCATACTTTTCAATTCTTTAGTTATAGCTCAGGAAAAAAAAAAAAAAGAAAAGGAAAAAACCCACAAAAATCAACCCTTTCTCCTCTTTCCTATTTGTGATCTATCTTGCTGGAATTATTATTTTACACTGTGCTCTTGGAGGCTGCAGAGAAGGTTTCCAGAGCATTTCAATTGGAGATGTGGGCATTAGTATGCTCACAACCAGGGATATCCAACCCTAATCTCTGTTGATCACCTGGAACAGCCTATTTTCATTTTACTTTTGCAGTGCTCCCTCTCTTATGCCTCTTCCTTGCTTGCAGCCGCTTCATTAGGAAGCCTGCAGAGCAGGAGAGGCAGATGTGTTTAATGTTGACAGGTGTCAAGACCAAAGGAAAGGCACTATTTGTTTGGCTCCCTGCTCGTGTGAGGAGTTTGCACCTCAGCTGAACACGGTGGACAAGGCAATGGGGCGTTGTTAGGGTATGGAGTTGGCTTGTGCTGTGCAGGGGTGATCATTGCTTTTAAACTGCTGGGGATCTATTCACTGCATTGCCTTTTTGCTGAGACTAGATCTGAGATTCTCATAATTAAGCAACCTGTAGGAAGAAAATGCTCTCCTCCATCAAGATCAGGAATTATACCACAGGAATTTTAACCACAGTGCTTTCCAACAACTACTACAGTTTTCTGCTCATTATTTTAAAGATATGCAGTTCCATGTATGCTAGTATATCTGCATGAGAAATTGTCAGGACTTGGAGCCAGTCTGGCAGAGACAGTAGAACAGGCTCACAAACAGGTGGTTTTCATCACTGGATGCATAATGCTGTGAGCATGCTTTAGCCCCTTGCCTGATGCCCTGATGCTGCAGAGGAGTCAGTTCTCTCTGCACATAAATGGGGATGCATTTACTGAAGAGGGTAACAAAGTGCTTCCTCCTCTGAGGCATCCTTCCTGGTACCTGAGTAAATACCTCTAGGCAAGCAGGTAAACCAACAGCACATAATCTGTCATAGCTAAGGACAGCATTGCTGCTCAGTGTACACAAGAAAGGAAAATATGTTTAGAATGAATGTGGATGTTCTGTTCTTCATTCATGTGTGACTGAATTCTAATCTCTTTGAGTGTGCTGTAAATCCAAGATAACATACTGAAGTCAGTGCAGTTCCTGGGGATTTGTGCTACTGTAAATGAGAACAGAATAAAGAATTTTTTCCTCCTTCTCTTGTAATGGTGAGAAGAAAAGCTGGATTGTCAGCCTGGCTATGCTTCCTTTCTTTGCTGACTTTGTCATGAAATGGACATCATTTAAACAGTCTTTATTTTTTTTCTATTTAGAATATAGTTGAAGGAGAGCCTTGATGGTTTTTTATTTTATAGAAATATAAACATTAAAGTAATTTTTCTTTTACACGTGACCTAGAAAGCATAATTTACTTGAAAGGACCCTATTATATACTCTGTCCTGTATTTGTTTATCTAATTCAATAGAAAAGCATTTACTGCAGTTTCAAAGTAAAGCCAATAAACATTTGTCTTTGTATTGCAGCAGTGATGTTTGAAAACTGGCTTGAGCAACACCCATTTTACTTGGGTTTATTTTATAGTATTGATGAAGCAAAACCCCAAGTACATTTTCACCCCCTTGCTTGCACTGTTGCCACAAGTTGGATATTTGGCAAAAGATTCTGAAAGCCTTTCTTATGAGCTGCCTGTGTTATATTTACATCATCCTTATTCCCTTCACCATATAGGTAATCTCACAACTTTACATTTTATTTCATGTATCCCTGGATTTCCTGGATCCCTGGTGTGTGAAATGAGATGTAGAGATATGAGCAGAGGGATTTTAAATGGATCTACCTTTAAATTTCCTGTTAAATTCAAGAGGAAAGCAGCAAAAACCAAACTGAACCTTTTTCTCTTATGTGCTGTGCTCACAATAACACACCTGTCCATCCACTCTACCTGCTTCAAATCCAGGAACACCATCATTATTTTCACTGTCAGTTAGAAGATGTCGTTGGCATACTTGACATAAAAATACTTAAAGATTGCTGTATTATTTTATTTTTGCTCTATAAATGGCATTCTGGATTGTGTTGCCTGTATCAAATAGCTCCTAGAACATCCCTCCTAATCAGTTCCTTTTGGGAGCAGGGTCGCTGGGCTCGTTCTGAAGCTGTGCCAGTGCCAGCAGTGCATGGGGACTACAGATGAGATCTTTGTTACAGAAGCATGAGATCAATTCACCATTCCAGGCCATGTAGTAAATGCATTCCTGACTGAATGTTACATCGTTTTTATGTTCCTGGGAGAGCATTGTACTGTGTCTCCTCACTGAAAGAGCCATGTTCATTAGATACAGGAAGTCCTGCTAATCATCCATAACACGACATTAACAGCTGCTGGTAGATCTTTGTATGCCCACTGATCAGGGGAGAGTTCGCAGGAGATTTGGTGCTTCTTTGCTGTGATTGTTTTCCTCATTCCTCAGCATGCTTCAAAATCTGAAGTTCTGTAAAAGAAAAGAAAAAAAAAAAAAGGGCAGTTAATCCTTAAGGTTGCGAGGACAACTTTTAAAACATGCACCAGATGGAAATCAATGCAGTAGTGTCTGCAGGCAGACACATGGGCTGAGAAGCAATCTGAAGGCTGACACTATTTGGATTAAAGGCAAAAGAGCTGCAAAGCAGTCGCACAACTTAGATATCATCAATACAGTACAGGGGCTCTGCAATGCTGCAGTGAGCCCTGTCTTGTTTCACATGGTTGATAGCTTTGTTTTTGCCAGTGGCTCAAGATAAACCCAATTTTCTCTTCTGTTGATTTGTGCTCCCTTTCTTTTGAATAGACAACTTCCATTACTTCCTTTAGCAGTGTACACAGATAGCTGACTCAGGAATGGAGCTGACCGGAAAAAAAGGATTTCCAGTCTACGGACAATAAATTTATATTTCTCCACTTGTTTTCTGCCCATTTTCTCAAAACAAGATAAATAAAAGAAAAAGAAAAAAAAAAAAGAGAAAAGAGCATAACTGATGAATGGTGAGATGTTTGTTTTGAACTGTTTTGATCTATATGAAACACTTATGCTGGAGTTGATTACCCTAGTGGCTGCTTTGTGTGTAGTGAAGTCTTCAGGAATCTATCCTAGATGCCAGCAATTATTCCTTAGCCCCATCTTGGCATCTCTGACACCTCTCTGTGGGTGAGATATAGCAGGATTTCTACAGATTATTCTTCAGAACAATCCATTGTTAATGCAGGAGTCCTGCATGTCCAGCTCCCATCTACTTTTATGGGACAAACTCTCTGTTGACAGCGTTGCTGGTTTTGGTAGGGAAAATATTAATCAAACATCCTCCTGGTAAAACTAAAATAAATTAGAACACAAATCCCAAGGTGGTTTACAGTGTCTGGGAGGAAAAGTACATAGCAAATCACATCTTGTACCCTGGAATCCAAGTGATTGTCAGCAGCAAACGGGATGTGGTTTCAGAGACTTGACTATTCAATGTGACACAGGTGATATGGACCAAAAGTACATGAAAGCACCTTCATTCCTGGCCCTTCCAACACAGCAAAATGCCCATAAACCATTAAAACCTGCTCAGGAGTGAGAGCTCTGCCAAATGAATAGCACAGAGCTGGTAGCAGCTGCTGGCTAAAACAGGAAGGCAGCTGGTGTCTGTGGATAGTACCCATGGGGGGAACTGCCCTAAGAGAATGCAAAGGTAAAGCAGAGCAATAATCAAAGAAATGCCCATCCTCTGGGTGGAGGTGTTTGCATGCAGCACCTTGCTACACACGTAAGTGCCGGGCAGCTCCAGGTTGTTGATACTCTGCAAGGCCATACATGGTACCATTTGCTCTAATAGTAGCAATTAGTGGGCCAGTAAAATAAACAACAATTTTATGAAAATGAGAACTGATCCATTCGTTGGTGGATCTGGGACAAAGATTGAATCCCATGCTTGTCATCAGTCAATGCCCCCCCTCATTGTTCAGCCAGATATCACTGCAAGATCCATGCAACAGACCATTTATTTTTATACATTTGCTGCATTGCACAGTACCCTGGGGCTCCAAAGCAGCTCTTTGCTGTCAGTAATGCCTACTGTATGCTCTAGTGCAGGCAGGCAGAAGAGCGGGTCCCAGAATCTGTTCACAAAATTAAATAAACAAAAGAACCATTATCATGAAGTGCCTTGGTTTTGCTCAATTCACCCTTGCAGGGAGATGCTCTGTGCCATTGCAATAGCCAGAATTTGCAGTAAGAAGCTGCAGTAAGGCAAGTTTAAATGAAAATTAAGAAGTGTGTTTCCAGCAGTGAGCATCACTCACCAGGGGAGCAGAAGTTCCAAGAGAAGCCACCTCATGGCAGATAATTAGTATGGTATTTTTTGGTCATTTGTAGAGAAGTTGATAGATTACACCAAATTTCATCTGTTACAGACTGTCAGCAAGGCAAGTAGGGATTTGTCTGGGGAGAAGTGCATGGTAGAAAATACATTGGTTCCAGTCCCCAGTCCTCCACCATGTCCTGTCTCCTCTTACCTGGGGTCCCTCCTGTGTTCCCAGCAGGGGCCCTCAGGAGGACAAATTGCAGGGCTGGCACATTTTATGCCTGCAGCTCAGTGACAGCAGGGCTGCTCCCTTGGTATTCAGGGTGATGTAGGTAAAAGAGGACTTTAGGATTCATGATTCTGCATCTTCACCCTTCCTTTAGTCCTTCCCTCCCTTGATTTTGGGAGTTCTTTGCTGCTGTGAGAAAAGGGTGGGAGATATGGCTTCAAAGGAGATGAATCCTAGAACAGAACAGGACTCTTCAGGCTCCAGTTATTTCTACCTGGTTACAGAGAATAAGTTTCTGCTGTTACTGGATGGTACATCCAGACAGGACAGGATGCTTGAAGCCCTCAAATGTTACCTGCTGTCAGCCAACAGCATAAAAAATGTAGCACTCAAGTTCCAAATCCTGGGAATTGGCCATGAGGATTCACAATAAATAAACATTTCAATTTCCCTGCACTAGGAGTCTTTAATGATTTTGTGTTTTTCTTCACAAACGTGGAGGCTTGAAATGAATTATTTAGGTGAAAGATGGCTCTTTCTTATGACTGTGATTTCTTGTCTTTGTCTACTTATACACCCAGTACTGTAAGTTAAAGAAACACATCAGAAGATTTGCTTTGATAGCCTTAAACCTGGAAACAATGGATTCATACCAGAGAATGACACTTATGAAACTGAAGATAAAGTCTTGGCTTTAGCTGCAGAAATAATTTTAACAGGGGTTCACATGTGTTTAATAAAATCAGATTTCTACCTTTTCAACTGGAGCTTTAGTCACAGCAGCATATTTTGCAGTTCCCACTCAAGCCAAGCAGTATGTGATAGTAAGGACACTGTTGCTGGAGCAGGGAAAGTGGAGTCAAGCAGCATGGCGATCCATCTCACACTTCCCAGCCAACAAACTGAGCAGGAAAGTGTTAAATCTCCTCCAGCAATGCTGTATGGGAGCCTGCCAGTCATCTTTGCCTTTATTTGCAACTCAAGCAAAGAAGTAGAGCCTCCAAATTAGGTCATCTACTTGCTTCATTCTGAAAGATTTTTATTAAAATTAAAAGTGTTGTCTGTTTCTTCTCCCAGAGAGAAAACAAACATTGGCATCTAAAGTGGTGGAAGACAAACACTTGGTGCTGGGCAGCTTGATTAAAGTGTATTCCTTGTAATGAGCGGTGCCTCCCTTATCCTGCCATTGTGTTCAGGCAAGAAAAAAAAAAGGAGGGCCTGCCCTTTCCCATTGTACAGTCACATTTTCCAAGTGCAGTAAAAATGGGTTTTATAAAAAGCTCTAAAAAAAAAAAAAAGATGAACTCTGTCTTTTAGTAAACCACTGAATCAATTCTTCAACGAAGGCAACCTTGTGCACCTTGAATGTAGGAAAACTGTTGAAGTTGGTGCTCTATCTAACCTACCAGAGAAGGAAGATAGTAGAGATAAAAATGATCTGGCATAAATGTTATTTGAGTTTTGCTTAGAAGTTTGCTACTAGAGTCAAAGCTGATTTTTACTTGGGAAAGGTAGCAAAGGAAAAGGTGATTTGCAGCAGAAGACTGTGTTTGTACTCTTATATTTTATCATTGCTATCACCAATACCAACATCAGCATTTATCTACCAGTGTACATTAACCAGCAATCCACTAATACATTAACAGACATTATTAGCTGTAATAGCCCAGTTATGTCAGATGTAGTGAGAGAATCACAGAGTCTCTGCATCATGTTTGCCCTTATCCAGACAGAGTTGCTTGTGGGCATTCACCTGTGTGCAAACTGGGCAGAAAAAAATGAAAACTCTGCATTGTATGCTTACATATTGGAAACATTAAAAAGAAGCTGTAGTCAGTAGAAATACATACCGATCCTCAAAAATAAAAACCTCAACAAAGAAAATTTGAGACTTAGACTAAGCCATGTCCTCAGCTCTGTTTTGTGGCACTTCTATTTGTTTTTAAGATTCAGCATGGATTTTCCTCGGGATCTTTGTGTGCTGAGTTTTACTGTACTGTTTCCACCACCAGCAGACTCAGTAAACAAGGATGTGCCCAAGGAAAAACAGACATGGTTAAAAAGATCTGTGTTGCCAGCCAAAATCTGGTGAGGTTAGTTTGGGCTTCTAGCAGCCAAAATAAAACAGTTGTGCAGGGCCAAGAATTTTGCGATAGAGAGGGCTGGAGGAATTCTAAATATGCTACAGAAGTGGAAGCAACAGGACTTGGCAAAATCCTTGGTCAAGATAGAGAAACAACGTGTCTTGCTAGCCAAACAACAGGGTGGTGTTGAAAGAGAGAGTGAGATGACAAAACCCTTGGGCAGAAAGAGGATATCCAGGAAGGATTGTTTGAAACTTGGGCCTGGATGGAGATTAAAAGTTAGCTCTAATGAAACACCCGTTTGCTCAGATATTTGGTTCATTGTAAATATAAAATCTTGACCTAAAATTCTTCTTTAGTGTGATCAAGGGATCTGAGCTGACCAAATAGTTCTGAGATCCAACAAAAACACAGCACTCTTGAAGTATACATAGATAAATATAATATATATACCTCCATCCATACTTACAAATATGTGTGTTAAATGGACATGGTTTTGACATAGTTGTTGAAATAGAGAGAAATATTTCATACTAGAATAGTGTTAAACAATTGCAGTAAAGAATATAATTTTCTTATACTTGACTTTAGTTCTGTATTGGCACATTTGCTTTTAGGTTTTCTTCTTTTTCTTCCTAATTTTAGGGATAATTGCATTCCCTGTAGCTGCTTCACTAATAGAAAGAAATTTACCTATGGAGCCTGCATCAGGGAAGCTTAGCATATAAATGCTTGTACCTGTTTGGCAAGAGAATTAGCAAAGTGATGCTAATTAACACTGAACACCTTGAGGGGGGATATTTTTATAGTCACCAATTACACACTAAAGTGTATTGATTGAGAGGCAAGCAGTGTACACATCAATTCCTCAGCACAAAGGAAAAATGCACTCAGCCAGCCTGGCATTTTTGCTATGTGATTTTCTTTGTTTTTAGCACCAAATAAGTCCAATATAAAAGGCAGGTGCTTTTAGCTAATTAAAATTACACATTTTATCCAGGAACACATCAATATATAGGCGTGTAAAAGGTAGAGATGTTATCTCACTCAAAGGGAACATGGGTTTGGTTCACTCTTGCTCTTTGAATTTGTGTTTGTGGCTTATTACCATTGTAATCAACAAAATATAAATCTCCTTCCAAGCTCCTGCTTGAGCCTGACAGCTCCAGGGGAGCATTTTACAGCAGGACCCATCATCCAGCCCCCCGGACTGCTCAGGGTCTTTTTTAATTCTTGTGTTGGAGCTGTCAGAGCTCACAGATGTAGTGTTGGGGTTAGTCAGCAAAAATCAGCTCCGTGTTGCTCTGCTGGTGTCTGACATCCAGAGCCTGGGCTGCAGCAGCAGAAGGGATGCATGTGCCCTGCAGGGCTTGGAGCCCTCCGAGGGCGGAGACACAGCTCTTGCCAAAATATGCAAAGAATTGAAATGAAGATTCTCCTAAACCTATACAACATGCATTTTCAAAAAAATGCCTAGATCTCTCATCAAAGTAAAATGTAATTAAGGATATTATTGCATGCCTTCTAAATTGAAATAGCTTGTGACAGAGAAGTATTTGGGAGGATAACAAAGCGCAGACGTGTGCACGGCTCTGATGGAGACGCTGCCCAGCACATCCATGTCCATGCAGAGCAGATGAATGGTGAGGGTCAGTGGGGCTGCCCACGTACCCAAAGTGGTTGAAGGGAGGAAGGGTTTGCTCAGAGCTTATGCTGTAATCACACTGAGACACTGTTAAGATTCCTCTGGGTCAAGTAGGAGTATGTGGCTCCCCTGTGAGCAGTAGAGAGTACTTTAACAAGGTTAGTGTAACTCCAAGTGACACCTTTTCTCCAGAAGTATGAAGGAATTATCAACCTTCTGCTCTGTCTTGAAGTTACTGTCCCAAATGCAGAACCAGAGGTCTCAATGAGAGGACGAGCAATCGTGAGGCCAGTTCAGAAAACTTTTCCTGTGAAACCCAGCCATGAGAGTGAGACAGCAGCAAATGGATGGGAAAAATTCCCACAGATAGGGTAGGGGAGAGAGACCATAGATGGGATTTGAGCACAGTTAGGGAGGGGTTGACACCAGGGGGTGAAAGATGCCTTCATTCTTCTCGTGTGGTTGGCTCTACACTGCCATGGTCAGAGGAATAATGCCCCAGGGGACTGCTCTCCCAGACAGTCTGGCCACGGGCCAGGTATTAATTTCTCTGGGTTCCTGTGTGGAAGCAGGAAAAGTGAAGAAAAGTGTTAGAAATGAAAATAAGATGAGAATATTAACGATGTTTGCCATGGGGTTTCTTCTTAGGCAGTGTGCTGCTTGCACACCCCCAGAGTAAATGAAGAAACAAGTCTGTTATTTTCACATGATTAATAAGGTTTGTTTCTTTTTTTTTTTTTTAATACATTTTTTGGTGGAAGGGAAGTGTAACTGGAAAGATTTATTTTAATGTGGGGCTTTGAGAAGAGCTGTTGCCTGATATTCAATAGTTAAGTTGAAGTATCGGACACTGGAGTAATAAAAACCTACTTGCTTTGATCTTGTAGTTAAAAAATGATTAAAGTATAGAATTGCATGTGCTGACACTAGACCTCCACCCACAGAGAGATTTAAAACTGTCAGGGGAAAAAGGAAAGTTGAAAGACAGCTTAAATATAATAATTCAGAAATTGAGCTGCTTTGTTATTTCAAACATGGTCAGAGTAAAGGGGATTTTTCATACTCTATTTGTTATACTAGATCTAAGAACCTTATCCCAGGATATTTCCTCTTGCATACAACCAAAAAGATGAAAATTACTAAAAAAGGTAGCATAGGAGAGACCTACGTTTCCATATTTTCTGTTTAACTGAACTCAATGAATTTACAGCCTTAGGGATTCCCTCTTCCTCTCCTGGTACCTCCACCCTGTGCAGAGTGACCCCTGTCCTCCCTTCTCTTGCATGCTGCAAATAGAAAAGATTGCAGAATTCAGTAATACAGTTTGCAGGGATGAAAATCTTTCTTGTTTTAATTGTATGCATATTGTCATCTCCCAGGCACATGAAATTACCTTGTGGAATTGCAATTATGATCTTATTACTGGTTTATCTAATTGTTAAAGAATACAGAGTTGGGTTTCTGGCCGCTGACATCTAAACTGCTCCAGCAAAGGCACGCCCTTACACCCACACACAATCCTGATTTAAGTCAGTAGGAAGCCTCTGGTTTTGCATAAGCATTTTGTAGCCAGTAGAGAGACTTAAAAAAATGTATTGGCTGGTGCTTGCATGATTACATCTGCCCAGCCAGGTTTCTTAATTCTTTTGTAGCAATAGCTTTGCTTATGCAAAGTCAATACTTGATCTTGCAGTGTCCTTGATTATACAGATAATTTTGATCCTCTGGCAAATTACAGACCCTTAGCATTTTGTCAAACATTCTCCAATAAAAGGATAAAAAGCCACGGTAGCGCTCATTGCAAATGACCCTGGAGATCAGACAGAACATTAGATCAGCGAGTTGGGTTTCACTAAAACTTCTTCATTCCCACTAACACGATGATCCTGATCAGAAACTGCAGTGTGATGAGGTTAATGTTGCTCTTCTCTGAGAATAAAGACTCAGAAATCACACCATGTCATCTCAAGACATGAGATATGCTAGGAGAAGAAGATTCCAAGACAGCTGTCTGGAATCAGCTTCATTTACACAGGATGCAACATTTTTTCTTTTGAATTGCCTGCCATGTTGGCAATACCCTGGTGTTCTTCTACTGTATTCTTTGCCAGATGTTCATTGCTGAATCACACACTTCAGAAAACATGTTGGGTTTTGGGATCAGTAGGATTCTTGTAACTCACTGGTTTGTTATGCATTGCCCTTCTCAAGATGAAAATTTAAATACTGTGTGTCCAGCTGCTGGGTGGACAAGGAGTTCATTTTGTTCTTCCAACCAGCAAGGATCCAACTGACACTTGAAGAGATCTGGGACTCCTACAGGACAAACTCTTGAGGCACAAGAGTTGTCTTTTCAGAAAGCCATTCTCATCATGCCTGTGTGGACAAGGGAACCTTCCAACCATGTAGAGTTTCCCCTGTGTTGTTTGCTGACAGGATCATTCCTTTCCTGGTCATCTGCAAAGCACACTGAAATCCACTATGAGAGGTCTATTCAGATGAGAAAAATAGTGTTAAACTCTCAGATTCTTCTGTCTGAAGGTTTGTTTCCTGGTTAATTTTGAATTTTCATTGTGCCATGGGATGGAAGTACAACAACCTGGCATGATGAGGCAGGGTTCGCCTCTTGGAAGTGCAGGTGTGTTCACCATCATCTCAGTTCCTTGGGGGCATTGAGGAACTGGTTTAGGATCTTGCTTATCCTTAAGTTTGTCTGAACAATAATTGGAAATAGAATTTTAAGATCATGATGTAATAGGGGATGTAGTAGCAGTATGTAGCACATGGATTAAGTATAAATGGGGGAAAATAACAAAGTTCCACAGAAAATCATAACAGAGCAGATCTCCATGTTTGGCCAGCTTCATCTGCACTGACTCTGGCTATAAGGAAATTTTCACTGGGAAATGGGCTCTCTCGGGCAGACCTGTCAAAGAGAGGAACCCAGTCAGACTTGCAGAGAACACGACACCATATGCCTTTGGGCTCCTCTGAAAATTGAAAGAATTAGGTGTTTATAGATCATTTCAGACAACAAAAGGTTGTCTTGGTGTTCTAATGCAGCATGGCAGAAATGACATATTTTAAACAGTCACATCCTCTATGCAAAATGCAAATAAATAACGGTTTCAAGTTAAAATAGCAAAGAATGTCTTGAAGCTCATATCTGTGGAAATAAACCTTCCAAACTAATAGGAAATGACTATTTATAATTGCCTGTTGGGATGCCTGACATCAGATGGTTGTACTACTAACATGAGAACGGTATCTGACAGGTTGGGAAAAACACATGGCAGGAGATGGGAATATTGATTCCTAGGCAAAATTTGGAGGGAGGGGGAGGGAGACAACAGCCAAGAATGTGCTTTACTTTTTAAGAAAGTGACATTCCTACTACCAAAACAAAAACCTGAGAAAGAAAGCACATTCCAAAATGATATCATCACATTCCTTCTATACAGACAAACATGCAGTACTGTAGCTGCTGTTTCCTGCATTTGTGATTTCCCTCAAAGAGTGTTTTAGTGAGAGATGTTTTCATATAGGAAAAGAAATTCAGTTTCAATGTCCTTAAGACCCTCTTAGCAAAGTTAGACTGTCTCTCTGAGGCCAAGACTGGCTTAAACAACAATGTCTGGGTTGGCTAATTCATCAACTTGCAAGTTTGTGATGGAGGTATAAGGTAGGTTTTCCTGTCTTCAGTGACACTGTTTAGAGAATATCCACATATTCTCTATGGTGGTGAGTGCTTTAGGCTGAATAATAGACCCAACATGAGATTTTTATTTTTATAGTGCTGAAACAGAATCTGCAAATTGTCTTGATTTCCAGGTTTGCAAGTGGATAGGAGGCCTGTGAGGCTTGAGAGGATTTGTGTTAAATTGACTCACTGAGTGTAGCAAACCACAGCAATACCTGACCAGGGATGGGGTGATTTCCATCATCAGGAGACTGGAGCAAGCCATATTTTTTAAAACCACCAGCAACCACAAATTGACACCACAGGGTTGAGCAGGAGCTTCTGCATGAATTTCTTCACCTTGAATTACTCCAAAGGCCAGACTGAATGATCATGAGATCAAGAGCTGTGAGTGCAGGGGCTGCCACAGCCCGAGATCAGCGTGGAGCTGTGCCTGTGCTGTCTCATTCAAGGTGGGGAGAAAGGGATGAGGAAATTTAGGTTCCCATAGTTTACAGGCTGGAAAATGTCTTAGGGCAACAAAGCAGGCAGTCTCACTGCAACTGCATGGCAGGGAACTTGCTGTTGGTCTGCTCTCTTCTGAGTTCCATTCTGGGATAAATTAGTGGCTTCCCACAAAGTAAACCCAAGCATAAGTGAAGGGAGAATTAAAAAAATACAAGTCTGAGATTCCTGTGCTTTTTGGAGTACAGACTTCAAAACTGTTGCTCCATGTATGTTATTGTTCAGTGTGTAATTTTGAATTGTTACAACGAATAACAAAGAGTGTTACTCAGAAACCCTGAATTTCATCATCAACTGTGAACACCTGGGGGATTTCTGTAGCTATTTCCCCATACTCCTACCTTCTATCATTAGCATCCTAAAATCAGTATTCAGCCATAGACACTGTCCCCATGTGTGATTTATGATAAATTAATCCTTCCCTTTCAATTTCTGTTATCTTTGCCATACAACATCTCTCTCACTGATTTCAAATGCAAGTTTTGAGGGGCAGGGTCTGCCTATTGTAAGTATGGAGATGTTTTGTTCTCACTCAGGGTTGCAGTACAAACCTGTAATATTATTATAAATGTTATTATAAGAAATAAGATTTATTTTTGAAAGGACAAGCATTTACCCAATCCTTGACTTTGGTCAGTAGCTCAATTGTTACACCAAATAGGTGCATTTGCACAAGTGATGCCAAATTACAGTGTCTTCACAAACACCAGGGTCAATGTAAAGTCTCTCTTGGCTTCAAGATTACTTTTTGGGTGATGAACCCCTATCACAGCTGAAGCCTGATGGTCTAGCAGAGAGAATCACCATGACAGAATTCTGCCCCTCACAGCCTTTTCCAAACCATTCTGCTGCTGATTGCAGTTTCTCTCCAAACGCTATTCTGCTCTTATGGAGTGTGTGAACCTCCTCCATCCTGCAGTCCCCAGACTGGCAGCTGCTCCTTCTGTCCTTGAAGCACTGAGGGAAGCTGTGACTAGCATGTAGCTCTTCCTCCTCTCCGAGCAAATGGTGAGGTTATATAGCAGATCCATGTTTCCTTTGATATCTTTTTATTTGAAGAAACAGGAGTTGAGCCTGAGAAGGACTGTAGAGGCATTCAATTAAACAAAGACATTTTATTTTATCCTCTGTTTAATGAAGAGGAAACTAATAGACAACCTTCTCTTCCTCTGGGTGAGGAAGACATTGACAAGTGCTATATTTAATTGTGAACTAATGCAACCTGCAAGAGGATTTTATCCAACTTACCAGGAAATGAATCCCCCTTCATTTCAAATTACTTGAACTTCAGGGAATGTGAGCAGCTCACATTACACTGGAAACTCATGTTCCTAAACACATTTGAGTTCTAAAACAAAACAAAGAAAAATCCAAACCAAAAGTAGGTTAAAAAGCAACATTTTTAGGCAAGCAATTCTTCTATCTTGGTCATAATCTGGGATACACTTGCTGGCCCTGGAAGGGAAGATAACTTTTTTGTTTTATTCCTCTCAGTGCTGATAGCCTAGGGAAAGGGCTGGCTGAATTGGACTGGATGAGGAATTGTGGGCATGCACTGGAGATCCATCTCCAGTGGGCACTGGACATCCAGTTGTGGACACTGGAGATCCATCTCCGTGGATAAGCACTGGCCTTGGTTATGCCAGACAACAGTCCTGAGCTACAGGACTTTGATGTATTTATTACTGCTGATAATGATTCATAAGACACTTGAGAAGACAACTAGTTCCTCATATCCCAAAACAGGTTTCCAATCTGGGTAGGGTAGCTGTAAGCTGAGCTAATTAAAGATAATTTTTTGTATATGACAGGAAAATGCTGATAGCATCAAACCCTAATGGAGGGAGAATTTCCCTGAGCTACGTGCTTTGCTGCTGAGAAAGTAGAGCTTGGCAGATGGAGGAAGATGGAACTGATTTCCAATTTAGCCTTCTATTAATGTTTTATGAATTTAAATTTAGCATAGTAATTCACTGTTCTGTAATCTTTGCAGGACTCCTATTTCCTTTTTATGGACTGCTAAAATGAATTCTGTAAAAATATCTGTGTATACACATATCAGAAGTCTCTCCTGTCTAAAGGAGGAACAAGAGAGTCTTGGTACAAACTCCATAGCAACTGCCCTTCCTACCATATGAGGCTCAACATCCCCATGCTGTCAAAACTCCCTCTGAACACTGTGGCTTTGGTCCAGGTTTTTCTGGGTCCATCTTCTCAGGTATGGATGGATAAGAGCAAGCAGAAGACATACATTGTTTGTATTTGCTTCATCTCTCTGAGGAATTAGGCTTTGGCAGAGAAAGGACTGAGAGATGCAGTGAGAGTCCTTTCCTCCCCACTCAGCGTGGGCTTGAGCTACAGGCTGTGAGATTTTATCCAGTGCATTCTTATGGCACTTGGGGAGTGCTCTGGCAACAGGCCATCAAGACATACTGATGGCATCCCAGGAAATCTCTTTAGAGAAATGCAGGAAAGTAAAATGCATATCCACCCACCCTGGGCATTAGGGACTATCTGAGAGATGGATGCTGATTCATTCTGCCAAAAAAAAAAAAAAAAGTAGATAGAATGCCCAGCATGAATTACCTTCTGCCTCTCTATTCATTGATCATAATTTAATCATGTAGTGAGCTACCTTGGACTCAGCAACCTGAGATTTAGGCCGATGAACTTGGACAAAAAAGCATTCAGCTCCAAGGACCAAGATGGAAACAAGAAGTTATTTCTCTCAGGGCATGTTTCATCCCATTATTGATAATTGTGTCGGTGTCTCAGGCTTAATCCCTGGGAGCATCCCCAGAGCTTTCATACTGCCAGGCCCTGTACAGGTTGAGGGCCCAGTGGGTGAAGGATCAGCACATGCTGGCAAGTTAATTGGGGTTTTGGTTTTACTGGCATGAATCTAGAGCATCTCTCCCAAAGCCAACAGCAGCTGCTCTCTGTGCCACTGACACTCAGAAGCCAGAGAGCAAAACACTGTGAATTAGGGAGCTTCAATTAGCAGTTCCAAAAATGATGGAATCCTGTGAGGTAGTGTGTCAGCTGAAAGCAAGCAGAAGGATTCCCAAAATATAAGCATAATTCTGTAGAAAATCAGTAGGAAAAACAGACCGGGGAGGGAATCTTGCCCAGCAGGGTCTCCCCGCCAGGACCAGGGAATCTTTATTTGGAGAAACATGACTTTATTATGTCAATTACAGCACTTCTTCTAATCACGTGCTGTTGCACAAAGAGAAAAGAGGCGTCTGCAAGAAGGCTAATGTGCTGATGCTGATTTAGGTGTGACTGGGTGTAAAAACACAGTCATTTCAGAGCTGGGGTAGCTACTGCTGGCAGTTTAGCACTGCATATCTCAGGGTCTGTCTGCTCTGACCGGCTTCCTGCTGCTATCCACCATTATGTATCAGCAGGAAATTACACTTTTATGAGTGATTTACCTTTAAACAAACACTACTACACAAACAATATGGTATTGAATTTGGTGGTTTGCCTTTTAAGTAATACAGTGAAAGACTGTAACAGCTGTCTCAGCTGATAACTACTACCTAGGGTAAGAATAACGTTGACTGAGTTATTAGTCAATTGTTTAACTAAATCTAGCTGCATCTCTCTCTTTTAACTGTGTGGCATTTACAGTTTCTTTAAACAATATAGTCCCTTGAAACATGTAACTGGTTCCTTGGGTGGGAACTTTATGGATAAAGAATTGGTTTTGAAGTATTTTGAAATTTTTAATTTAAATTTTTGTATTTCTGTGTTTATTCCTTTATTTTTTTGTAGTCAATACCTGGAGGGAATAGACTCCTAGAAGTGAGTTTCCATGTGGCTTGCTAAATTTAGCAGATGAGTTGCAACCATAATTTGTGGCTAAAGGTGACTAGACTGCACAGCTGGATGAATTTTGGCAGAGATGGATTGAGACCATGTAATGAAACCACTGCCTATCTGCTGCAGTGGCTTTTATGAGAAAGTTATCCTAAGATGGGGGATGATTTTGTAAGGTGCTGAATGCCTGCAGCCATCAAGAAGACTCTCAAGCCATTGCAAAATAGGACACAGCATAGGTGGAGGAGGTTGACCTAGCAAAATTCTTATTCCCTTTTTGAACAATCAGGGTTAATTTCAAGCCCAGTTGAGACTTCCAGACTTTGAGGCTCCACAGTTTGGACCAGATCCAAGGTCCAGTTAAGTCACCTGGAGATTTTCCACTGACTTCACTATGCTTTGGACTAGGCACTTTGAAAGGCTATTCCCATGAATTCAAATGCCTAAAGTCAAACATGGCTTTACACAATTGAAAATCACCTGCTTTGTATGTTTTCAAAGGCAGCTCCACCACTCAGCAGTAACAATGTAGAATTGGGTTGAAAGGGTGAAAATAGAGGTGGATGTGAAGTGACTCTTCAAAAAGTCCATGGCAATGGTCCAGCTCTGCCACACTGAAAATGAGAACTTTAATGCAGACTTTTTATGGTCATTCCTGAACCAGATTTAAATGGAAAAAAAAATCTTGTCGCTTTTGCAGAATAAGCACTCTCCTCATTTTTTATAGATTTGAAAAATCCTCGCTGCATTCTTGAAAAGAGAAGTAGTTCAGTGCTTCGAGGCATTCCTTTTGTTGTATCACTTCTACTACCATTTTAAAGCCAATTTTTTGATATGAGCTCTGGTGATACTCTGGAGTTGGGCTCTACCAACAGCCCATTTTCATCAAGTCACACCTGGAGTCGTTTGCCCATTGCAGGAAGGATCAGTGCTATGCCTCAGAGACAAACTGTTCTCTGCAGCTTTGCACCTGGCAACAGCCTAGTTCCAAAGAGCCAGGCTCACCCCTGAATTCATGTACAATCTGCAGATAAAGACAATCTCATGTCTTTTGTCCCACCATTAGTATTTTTGAAAGTACAGTTCCCCTTTGCCTGTGCTTTTTGTTACAAAAATCCTGACTTAAGTCAAGCTTATATCACGGTCTTTATGGTGTTCTTCTTTCAAACAAGGTCAGTTTTGAAAATTCTTGTACATATGTGCAACAATTATATGGGTTCTGATGAAACTGCCCAAAAGTTTAGATGACTAGGCCCTTCTTTTTCTTATTATGTGGGTGAAAAGGAAGAAAATAAATGTGACAGAGGATTTATAAAGCCTCATGACCTACTTCTATTGCTTATTTTCTGCCTGTATCTAAGTTTTTTAAGGATCCTTTCTTCATTAGAGGGCTAATTATTTTGTCTAGTGAGGCAAAGCATAGATGAATATTGGATTAACAATGCCCACTAACTCTCCCTCAGCAGGTGGAAGTTTTGATTCTGATCTGCTTGGTGGTGGTGTAAAGGAAGAGTCATGACCTGGAACCAAATGGATGTGGAAGGGTACAAAGGAGGATGAGATCAGAAGAAGTTTCTATTGCTGTCTGGGCAGCTCCCTGCTGATGTAGCCATCCTTGAAAGAATAATAAACTCTTACAGTTGACTTTTCAGATCCTTGTGTATTTTGGGGCACAAGAGCTATTGGTCACAGAGAAAATAAATTATCTATTTCCAAAGCTATTTTCCTTTTTTGTTGTTGCTTTTTTGTTGTTGTTGCTTTGTTTTGTGTCCATTCCAAACTGGGAAGTACTGCAGGTAAGCATGAGCTTCTTAAATGAACAAAAATGGCAGAACAGCCTTGAACACAAATAAAAAGGGGCACTTCTCTGTAAAACAAGCTGTCAAAAGCACTGCCTCTTAATGCAGAACAATAAAATAATCTTTCCAAACAGTTTAATGGCCAGTATGAATGAAAGAATCTATGTATGCTTTACAAATGACCTGATTACTGCCAGCTCACATGCTTGCTCTGCAGTTGTAGTACATTAGAATTTGAAGTAGGATGTTGTTAGCAACTCTTTGCGTGGGGTGGAATTTGAATCAAAAGCTATAAATGACCTGTGACACCAAAAATGAAAGTGCAATTGGTTTCTCACATGACCTGTTTCTTTTAGTGTCATTAAACTCAATCAATGATTAACCTTTGGTTTAACAGTGCTTGTCATTTCATAGCAAATCAAGTAGAAAAAATGTTGTCTACCTGAATAATTCCCTAGAAAATGTCTCTGAGGTACATTAATAGTTTGAGAGGTGAGAGGCTGGCCTAAATTTGAAGTGCAAAATCACTGAGTGCAATTGAGGGAATAAGAAACATCTGACTATCCATTTGGCTTGCAGAAATCCTGCATGCAAACCCAGACTATAGGAAGACCTGGTGTCTTCTTGCATGATCAGGACAACGTTTGACTCACAAATAACACATAAGAAATAGCACTGAATGATTTCACAGAGGCTTCATCTCACTAAGATTGTTTTTTGCATAATAACTTTATGTAGTAAATATATACAAACAGTGTGCTGTAATCCAAGATTTTCTGGGTATGGTTGTGTTTTTTTGATCTTCATTGAGATCAAATGAGTTACGTTACTTTACATTGAATTAAGTGCTAGTTGGAATATATTTCCTTTTGGCAACCAATTAGGATGTTTAAAGAATTTACTTTTATTTCTTGATCTCAAAAGTATTTGTGGACAGTTCACATGGATGATGTATTACTGTGCCTAACTGCTATCAGCCTCTATAATTATGTCATTTGCATATGCTAACAAGGTACATTATAGGTATGGTGTTATCACATGCCTTTTATCCAATTAGCTCATTGTACCCAGCAGTCTTGTGTTCTGCCCCTCTGTCACCAAATTATTAAGAGTTGTGAATTGAAAATGGTTCCATTCATATGGTGTGTCTGTGCAGACAGACCTTACTCAGAAGAAACATGGCTTTTGCTGTTCACAATTCTGATTTATTCATTACACATGAGGGGAGGGTCTGCAGGGCCCCCAGATAACCTGGAGATCTTGATGTGGGAGATGAGAATTGATTGGGAATTTCACTAAAAGTTGTGCTCTAAAAAATACAGAATTCCCAGAATGACTTCTTGTGCTCAGCAATCACCTTTCATCTGAATGCACATGGAATAATTAACCTTTGCTTGCTTTCATTCATTTTGTTCTCAAAAGGAAAAGTTGCACAAAGTGAAATATCTTTCCTCTTTTTCCCAATATCCAAGTGTTCCAATGCACTTTGTGTAGCATTTTTAGTTCAATCCCATTGAAGTGAGATTCATTCAGGTGATTCAACCATGGTCATGTACCTTCATGTGCAGAATCATACCCAGCTATGTTTCTTTTAAAAGAGGATTTGCATGTAGATTTGCACCAGGGAGATAAAAATTTTTCAGTAAATTTCCTTCCTAAAGTTTTAGCACAAAATGTGTATGATCCTGCACAAGGATCCTGGTGAAATCATCACCCTGTTAATAGTGTTGCAACACGATAGTACTGTCATCATGGTCAGTGAAGTCAGAGCTGTGTTGGGAAAGCATGAGGGACAAGAAGGTAAAGTTTGCTATCCCCAGTGCTCTTAGCTATCTTATCCTTTTTTTTTTACTGGGAATATTCCCAAAGAAAACTGCAGTGTCAGTGTAGGAACATCTCCTATTTCATTGCCATATGATTAAAACCTCATTGACTCAATGACAGCCTAATCAATCAATGGGAAAATGAAAAGGAGAGAAAATATGTGGCAACAATTTGCAGGCACTATGCAGGCAAGAGGGAAATGGGTTTAAAAAAGTGTGGAGAAAGTGGTTTTCAGTTACTCTGTTTTCTCCTTTTCCCTTCTTTCTCTCCCATCCATGCCACTCCAAGAAAAGCAGCTGGCATCTGTAGCCTGTTGTGCAGATGGGTTGAGAGGAGCACATATTCCACGATGTGTCTGGCACACTTCAGAAGAGGCTGGTGACTGATTGTGTATTTGCCAGCAGCCAGTGATTAGGGAGACTTGCTGTAGCCATGGATGTCTGGCAGCACACAGAGTCCAAGAGACTGAGGGCATAGGGAAACATCACATTAATGTCTCTCAAAGCTCTGGCCATGTATGCAGCCACTTGGGAGACAGCCTGCAGGGTGAGCATGTCCCTTATTCAGACTTGCCAGTTTCACAGGAGTCCTAAGTTTTAGTGTTTATTCCTAGATGTATGGAATATACACTGGAATATGTTGTTGTGTGTACACCTTGTGAGAAATGATGCTTGGCCTGAACAACTTGCAGTTAAAATAGGCAGGAGCAGCAAAGGGCTGGAGATGGAAGATTTCCCCATTCCACGGGGAATGAAACTGAACTGAACTGAAAGACAGAAAAAATAACATTGTTGGGTGACATGTGGGAGTTGTGACAGTGGTGAGAGCTAAATTTGATTATTACAAGCCTTTGCTGAGGTTTGTAGCTTCAAAATTATTTTTGCCTTTGTGTACACCTTTGACTTGAAGCCACTTGACTCTTCCAGCAAGGCAGGGCTCTGCTAACCTTGAGCACAGGTCAGATGCCAAATTTACCAGGGTCCTGTGCCTCTCCTCAATTTCCACTGTGGCCTCCCTGTCATCACCACTCTGCAGCACATCTGGAACACAGTTCTTGCTTTTTGGAGGAGGCACAGCAGCTAATAATCCCTTTCACTGTCTGCTCTCTGCCCACCCAGCCTGGTGTTGGACCAGGAGAGAAAACAAGGCACAGGCAGGCAGATGGCAAATGACACTGAGAGGATGCTGACATGGCTGGAGCAACATTCCTGCAAAAATCCAGCCACTGGTAGACAGCTTTGCCACAGTCTTTGCCATGCAGGCAGGACATGGCATTGCTCAGGAACTCTCTGGAGCCTCTCACTCATTTTTCTGGAATGGTACCAGCACAAAGCTGCAGCAACACGCTGGTGATTCAGGCCCAGCATGAATGGCCTGGTAACTTTGCTGCATGCCAAGAAGGGCTGTGCCAGAAAATTCACCGCCAGCAGCATACTTGCACCACATTCAGCTTTACAGACACCTTTCCAAAACAAATATATCTGCTTAGGATGAAATTCAGTTCTTTGTGAAGTGGCGTCAGGCTCGGCTGATTGGGGTTGTTTATGGAAAGTCATCAGCTCTCCAGTGTGGAGTTCTCCAGCATCAAACCCAATCTCTGCATTCCTCAATGCAAAATTAAGAGCCCTCTTCCAACCTACACTCAGGACTCAAACTTGTGGTGATCTTCAGGAGAGACTAAGACAGAATATTTTCCTCCTTTTCCCCCATCACTGGGTGATCTTTCTTATTATAATACGTATGCACTTCCAGTGCTGTGCCCCTGATGAACTGGTCTGTTCATTGGTCTCTAAACCCACCTCTGGCCTCAGTTTCCCATCAGATAATCCCAATGGCACCTCCTGCCCAACCAATTGGCTGTGATAGAAGACCCATGGGCTCTGGCAGGACCTCAGCCAGCATCCAAAAAAATTCCAAAAGCCCCCCCATATTCTTACCCATTCTCACACCTTTTCTGCATTGATGCTCTTCCAGATGATCCAGAAACTGAAGGAGGATTGAGACAGCACTTACAAATGTGGTGGCTCCTCCTCCAAAACTAACCAGGTGGCAAGGAATGGCTCTCTGCCTCTGCCCTGGGCACGTATAAGGACTCTGCTGTGGCTGCATCTGAGCAAGACTCAGGACCAGCCTCTTTCACCGCAGGTTGCATGACCAAAATACTTGCATGAACAGAAATAAAACAGGTGAAAAGAATTGGGAGGATCAGGATTGCAGATCAGTATAGACAACTTTTCTCCGCAGTAGGAACACCTCTGCATCAGACATGGAACCTCAGACTTTGTTCAGTCTTTATACATTGTTCATTGTTATAAATTGCTATTGTATACCCTGATATTGCAACCTGTTGGCTGACACTGGCATGCCCAGTGATTTCATCAGGTATAATGGGTACCACCAGCCTGAGCCCTAGCCCAGTAGCCTAGGAAAACTAGGATATTCACCAGGTGCTTTTAGGAGAGAAAGCTTCCCACAGGCAAAGCTTGAGTTAGTGTATGGAGAAAGAGGAGGAAATGCAAAGCTGGCATAGCCTCAGCTTGGAAAAACTGACAGTCAGACAGCAGTCCCCAGGGAAAATATCCTAATTTGGGAGAGCAGGAGGAATAGCTGCAGACTGTTTGGTGCAGGGTTGGGAATGTAGCCAGGCCAATTCCAGGGCCATGGTGGGAGCAGCTGGGCACACGCCTGGCTGGGGAAGGACAGGCAGTGCAGGGCCAGGGGCTCCACGGGGACATCGGATGTGGCCTGTGGGGCTTGGCATCCTGGAAGAGCCACTCTGGTTGATCCAAGCAGTAACACTGAGGGAAGCTGTGTGGGGGATTTGCCTCAGCCTTGCTTTCTCCCTCACAGAGGTAAACTATTCAACCCTCTGCACTCCAGCCCCTCAGGGGACTTGCCACCCAGTTCGAGAGCAGGCGTATTAATAAACCAACAATATCTGTGTCTGCATCTAGATCTAATCTGGGGCTGCTAAGTGAGATTTGCTGCTTCCCACCCCCAGAAGCATCTTGTCAGTAGTTCTGGAGCTCAGTTCTCCACTTGCAGTTTGAACATCCCATACAGTGGTGTTAACTTAGAGCCCGTTCCCTCACTGTTCTGTTGGCCAGTGTTAGGGAAGTCCAGGTGATATCCATCCCTCAGGGAAGTGATGCCTTTCCTGCTCTCAGTGGTTGGTTCAGCACATGATTCTGGCTTGCTGGATAGACAAGCCCTTGATAGATTTTGTCAGCTGAGCTGCAGCCCTTACCTGCTTCACTGGAAGTTCTCCAGTGGCCATTAATTTGGCATCAGTGTTTCCACCTGAGGTTGCTGTCAGGTTTGTCATCGTCTCACAGTCTGATCTCTGTGAGACAGCGGTTTGAAAATTCTAGCTGATCTTTGTAGTAAACTTAAGAGCATTCACTGTATTTGGAATAGAATCCTCCAGAAAGATCTTGATGGCATGCAGGGCCAAGCAAAGCCTCTGCTTCCCCAAGTTGCCTTCCTGACATCTCTCTTCCTCTGTTTCATCTGAGCTCCAGCTTCACACAACAGTGTTTAGTACCTTCAAATTCATTATTTAGCTACATTTTGGGCAAAACACTCTAAATATTAATGCAAACAAGGCCTGTTTCTTTTAACTGTTTCCCTCTGCTTGCTGATAGAAACAAGAGGAGAGCTATTCCCTGGGGACAGCCTGCCCATCTGGAGTATTCAGACTTTTAGGGTCTGCTTTTCATCCTCATCCCTGGCACTTGCTTCTTGCAGGGCCGGGCTGCACATTCACAGGTATATGACATTACTGCTAATACTGCAACAAGCTGGCATTCATCAAGCATCTGGGATGAAAGCTGTCTTTAAAAAGGCAGGTAGGGGCCTGTGCCATGGGAAAAATGACCAGGTTTTCTAATCACTCATATGGAGTTATCTGGACACATGGCTACCTTTCATCACTTACACTGGCGCCAAAAAAAAGGGATTATAAAGCCAACATGCCTGTTGAAATGTCTGTGTGTACTAAGCTGTCATGGACTTGTTTTGGGTCAAAATAACACGTGTAATTGATTTCTTTGTTTTTAATTTTTTTTTTTTTACTCTCCTGATTTTCTTGTGAGAATGTGAATAAAGAAGACAAAACTTATCCACAGAAAATATAAGTAATAGTGCCATTAACCAACATTACTTCTTGAAAGCCATGCATAACCCAAAGCATACTGTAATGGTAGAAGAAAATACAAGTATCCAAGTAATTTTTCTCTTAAAAACTAAACAGTTCAGTGTGACCTGGTCTAGTGGGAGGTGTCTCTGCCCATGCAGGGTGGTTGGAATGAGATTATCCTTAAGGTTTCTTCCCAAGACCATTCTCTGATTCCATGAGCTACAGCTTCCTTATCACCAGTGTCTGTACCACAAACATAAGACCAGGAGAGCAGCTGTATGTCAGGTCATGTCAAGGTCCATCTTGACTGGCATCCAACTTTGGACTGAAATCATAAACAGATGTCTTGGGTAGAGGAAGGAAGCAGAAAACCTGTAAGATGCATTCCCCTTCCAGCATCAGCTCTTCTCAGGTCAGGGACTCCCTTAGCAAGGTGTGGTTTGTCTCTTTAGTAACCTCAGTGCATTTCTCTGCTGTGAGCTTGTCCAGTCACTGGTTGAACCCTTATAAACTTCTATCATCCACAACATCCTTTGGCAAACAATTCCATAGATCTACTATCTATTGCATGCAAAACTACCACTTCTTGTTTGGAACCCAGTTCATGCACAGCAAAAAACAATTGACAGTCCATCCATATACAACTTTTCTGTGGTGATGTTAAGCAGCCATGCAAATTAACACCAATGGCATTATTCAGATGTGGCTTTACATCATCTATGAAGCTAGGCTGACATATTGCAGACTAGCAAATGGCCATCTTCTGCAGAACTCGCTTGGAAAAGGCACAAACCCCCTAACAGCTAAAAAAATAATGCATTCAAAAGATTTTTCTGGCCTATACAAATAACTGAACAATTTGTACAATCTGTAGGGCTTGGTTTTCCATTGCATGGCAGTAATAGTGTAATACTTGGAGAAACTGTGTATAAAGCTCTATGGGTTGGAAAGGAAGTAATTTCTATTAAAATCCCATGAAGAAAAAAAGGATTATGATGCAGCACTGGACAATGTAGTTCTCAAAAATATGCTGCAAGAGACAGAAAAAAAAAGAATATATTCATTTAAAAAATGTCATTGTTCAAAGGTATAACATTAGTATAACATTAGTCCTTCCAGGTTTTCCTGATGGCAGTGAGTGATAGGGCTCTGCTTTGCTCCCCAGTGAGTCAGTGGTGTGCACCACCCCACAACAGTTATGGCTTTTCATTTATCATTGTCCAGCATTTTGTCCCCATTCTTGTGTGTTTTCCTCTGCTACTGCCGTTTGTGTCATTCTAATGGAGGCAATTTTAACTGGGATGTCAATAAGCAGCAGCAAAGCAGTGAGGGCCTTGAGAAGGGAGCCAGCATCTCCAGTGTCTCCAAGGAGAGATCTGCAAAGAATGGCAAGGAGGATGCCAAGCCAGAGAGTCACTCCAAGCCAGAGCTGGGGGAGTCACTGTGGCAAGGGAGGAACAAGAAAGGGAGAAGAGGAGGGAGCTTGCCACCATTCCCTGCAGGACTCATGCAAAGTACTGATAATGTGTGTTTTATTCATTCCTTGCCTTTGTTCTCTAACCATCTCTTGAAAGACATTTCAAAGAAAGGGAGGTGAGGAATAGACTAAAAGTCTCCTTTTAGATTGAGGAATGCAGGCTCCACCCTTGCTCCCAGCTCCATCCTTTTTGTGCTGCTGCAGCTGGGGAGTCTCCCTCAAGGCTCTAACATAAACCTGGGGTTGGTCCTAAGCCAAATGGTCCAAGGATCAGGGGAGCCATTTTCTTCCCCAGCTCAGGGCTGGCCTTTCATTACAGCGATAGGAGGTCAAAGATCCCTTGGGAAAAGACTCCATCCCTTACACCACAGTGGGGCTGGAACGATGTAGGGGTGACAGTGAGCAACCAGGTGAATGTCATCTCCTCATGCGATGCTGCTGTGCAGAATGTCCTGAACATGCACAGGAGGAGCCACGACCTGGATTTATTTCTGTGCACAACAGCATGGGGCAACCATGGGAACGTTCTGTCCAGTTTTCTGGTCCACACTTCAAAAGAGATGTTACAGGTTGGAAAGGCATCAGGAAAAGGTACATGAGCAGCCTGAGATCCAGAAAATTTTATGGTAGGAGACTGAGAACTCAATCTGTTCTGTTTGAAGGAAGGCTGAGGGGTGACTTGCTTGTGGTCTACAAGTATGAGCATGGAGAAAATACAACAGATGTTCCAAGCAGAAAATAAACCCATAATAAAATCTAGTGGTTGGTTGCTGATGCTAGATACATCCAGAACAGAAGACAAGTAAAAAAATTAAGGTAATTAGCCACTACTTACTAGAGTAAAGTTGTATTCTCAGTTTCTCTTTTAAATCTAGAGTGGATGACTTCCTGAAATCTCCTCTGCTCCATCTGGAGATGGGAAAGAACTCATGGGAGATGATTTTGTATTATGGTTATACAGCAGTTCAGATGACCATCATGAAAGCTCCCATGGCAAAACTGAATGTACAGAGGAGTTGACCTTCCATGCCAAGTGCCTTTAGTCCTTACTCTGACAACCCTTGTGTGACCCTGGGTGCACTGGGAAATCCATCTGGTCCATAGTCACAGTATGTTTATATACCCCAGAGAGATGAATGGGAGAAATGTTTCCATACTGGGTAATCAGGATTAAATCTCACTGAGATTACAGCATTCAACGTCAATGCCTCCAAAAAATGAGATAAAGAACAAGAATAAGTAAAAAAAATAGCCCCTTTTTCTTTCACACAATAGATCTGCTATCAACAGTAGCCAATCTGCTAGTAATGATATTAAAATGTATTGCTATGTTCAGAAAATGTACATTTTTGGCTATAGTGCGTGCCCTCACCTAAAACCAGTGTGATCTGGCCAACTGGGAAAAGTGAGTGTTGGAAAAATATTGTGTCTGGTCACTTGAGCTCGGGGAGATCCACTGGGCTACCTGGAGGCTTTGGCACTGTTTGGATTCAAATCCTCACAAGACTAAATTTTATTTTTTAAAAATGCCTGATGTCTGTGGGTTATCCTGTGCATGCCTGGGAAGAGAGAAGCTCATTTTTAGCTATTTGGCTTGAAGTGGGTCCCGGGTGAGTGTTCACACTCCCATTCTGCAGTGACCTCTGCTGGCAAGGGCAGGACCCAGGCTCTTCCTCCCTGTCTTCCACTCCGCCTCTGCAAACGGGTTTTTTTTATTAGCACCTTCATCTGGAGGTGTTCAATTACCCTCCGTGTCAGTGCGGGGCAACACGGGTAAGGTAATGGAGCTGTCATACAAAGGCAAAAGAACGCCATGGGGCATATGAAGGTGGTAGTTAAACAGAGATAGTCAAATCTGATTAACAGCAATGATAGAGGAGTGTCAACATACGCCACTCTCGATGATTAAAAGAGAAAGTAGCTGGAAATTAGCAATTGTTATAGGTAGCTTAAGGATATTGTTATTTTTTTCACCTTTTGAAACTTCCCTTTGGGCATGTGTCTGCCAGTGAAATCATCAAGATATTTTTCCAGTGCGTAAGGAGTTGCTGCCATGCTGCAACTCATCACAGATGCCCCCTGCTCTTCTGGAGGGAATCTGTGCTTTTAGTGGCAGAGTCTCTGTTGCTATAAATCACATTAGTGCAATTTACTTCATTGCTTTCTTACCCTGACAGAGAATCTGGCTCTAAATTTTTACATTACCGTTGTCCAAAGCACCTACGAACACTGGGTTAGTTCTTGGCCCTTGGACAAATCCCCAGTGTTCAGTGTTGCAACTTGCCTTCTTATAGCTGACTTTTTTTTTTTTTTTTTTTTTTTTTTTTTTTTTTACTGTAACTTGTTTTTCTTTCTGTGATCACTGATCACTGTTTGTTTGCCACTTTCAGGCACACTGTGTTTTCACCCCTGTGATCAATAAACTGATATTTCTCTGCAGAATGCAGAGAGGAGCAATGTTTCTAGGTAATATTCTCAACTCAGTGCAGGTGGAAATGTTCAGGTCCCGGCTGCCTGCCTGTCCTGAGCTCTACCCTCCTCACCGTCGCTGTCTAAATATGCTCAGCTAGTTCTGACTGTGAGCAGCAGCTCGGAGCCAGAGCACCAGCAGAGCCAAGAGAGCAAAATTAGCTTACAAATTAACATGCAATATGTAACCTGAGTTTTGGCTGTGTGCTGCTGCTCTCAGAGAGCAGCCAGGGGCTGGTGTCTGAGGAAGAGGATAACAGCAGGGCAGCACAGAGCAGATAGTCCCCAGAGCAGATAGTCCCCAGCCTGTTCTGCCAGCCACCAGTGGCTAATCTGACCCAGGTGCTGCAATTGGTAATGTACAAGGTGTTGATGAAAAATTACCCATTTCCCATCACCTGTCTCTATAATGCAAGTAGCTCCAGCTCTTGGAAACACCCTGATCTAGAAACAGGGGCTACAAGAGTTTGTCTTTAGAGGGTTCCCGTCCCTGGGCCAGTTTGTCCCCATCTTCTTGGGGTAGCAGTGGCAAATGGAGGAGGGATGTATTCCCTTTCCTGCAGAGGAAGAGGGTCATGAATAGTTGTGTTCCCTGAGGAAGCTGCCCAAGGCCAATAAAGGGCTGGAAGGCAAAGTAAAAGGAGAGGGAAGCTTTATGACTCCAGCATGGCCAGAATGGTTGTAAGCCAGCAGACAACTAAGTGCATGTCTGCTGAAATTCTCCTCATGGTGAAGCCCTTCAGGAAAACTCAGTTTTACCCCTCCATGGCAGAACACCCTGCCACCTCCAAACTGTTCCATGAAGTGGCACATCAAAACCTGAGCACCACAATTTCTTCATGTGCCCCCTGTTAGACAATTCACTGGACATTCTGGCCAGGGCCAAACCACCACACCCCTTTGTACTGGGAAGAGACCACCAGCCCTGCAGCACTGCTGCCTTCTACCCCTCCTAGCTGACTCCCAGTATTTTATCTGGATCACTGACAGTCCTGGTTAGTTAACATTACTCTCCAGGAGCTTGCAGAAGACTCACAGCTCTTCAGGTCTCTTCCTGTGAACTCCTGGGGTTTGATGAACTTTGTTGCAGCCAAGGTGCAGGGGAATCTCATAAATCTCCTCCTGCCCTATTGTGTGTTGTTTAGTGCATCTTATCATGTTCGACATCTCTAGTTATAGTAATCACTTTTAAAAATGTACTTCTGCGATGTCAGTAATTAATCAAATGCCTTTGTTTCATTAGCCTTAATATTACCTTTGGTTTCATGTTCTTATGTGTTCCTCTTTATGAACCCCTCCTGATGAGTCTCTCCTCCTTAGCACCCCGTCACTCCAGATGCTTTAACATTGCTGATAAGGTGTTTAATGGAAAAACTATGAAAATTTCTTTTCTCATATCAGACTGGGATCTAAAAGGGTTGGGATCAGCATCAGGTCTGCTTTGCAGCTGCAAATACTGGCTCTGCTCTTTGATCCCTGCATCTTCTGACTGACTCCATAGAGCTTCCCCTGCAGCTTCCAACCCAGACCCTGGCCCTGGCCCACCCCTCCTGCAAGGTCTCGTGTTGGTTTGAAAAGAGTAGGATCAGTCCCTAGAGGCAAGGTAAACTCCTGACAGTCTGTAGAGGAAAAGGTTGAGGGTGAACAGACAGTGTGGATTTTGGTAGAAGTGGAAGAAAATGAAAAGGATGTCCAAACCCAACACTGTACCTGTATTGATTGGAGTGACAAAGGTGAAGTCATTGCATATGTCCCCCATTGAGAGCTGGTGTGTGGGGACCTCACCTGTCACAGCAATGTGCACTGAGGCACTGCACACCAAACTGACTGGTGAAGACTGGTTATTCAGTATCTCTAACTTTGAAATTTGTGCCACTGCTGTACACTTCAGAGTTGTGCTGTCCAACAAGGACTTTCTTTTCTCATTTTCTTTTGTCCTCTGGGATCATTCCTTCTTTTTTTTTTTCTTTTGCTTTTTAAATCAAGAGAAAAAAAAAATTGGCATACTTCTGGGAGTAAAATAATTGTATAAAGTCACTGGCAAACAATCTTTGCCTAAACACGCATGCAGAAAGCGAGTTCTCACAATTATGGTTAATGCAAAATGAAGTCAGATTATAGAGGCCTCCAGCGTGATTTCTAGCCTGATAATGATGAGAAGAGAAGATTAGGCTTATCACAGACCAAGTTTGTGTGCTGAGATTTTTTAGTAATTCAAAACCAGCCACCCTGCTACAATGCACTTAAATTGCTTATCTGCAGCACGGTGTTAACAAGCACTGTAACTTTGCAAAGTGAGGCAAAAGAGGGATTTTCTGCACTGTTTTACACCCCAATACTGCCAAATGCTGAAGTGCAGGCATCACCTCCATCTCCAGCACGTGGAGCAGCTCTGTGGGCTCAGCTGGGAAGCACCATGTGCCTTGAGGTGCACAGGTGCTGCTCATTACCTGGGTGCTCAAGAGGTTTGGGTTTTTGGTGGGTTTTTGCGTTTTGGTTTTTTGGTGTTTTTTGTTTTAAATTTTGGAGTGAGGCCTTATCTGAACCTCCTGCAGTTCTCTGCATCTGCTGTGGGAAGGCTGGGAAGTCTCAGAGAGCCCGGTGTGAGCCTGGAGCAATGCTCCCCTCTTCCTTTGTTTAGTGAGGCACTCCAGTGCAAAACCCAGAGCTGTTATACCCTGGTAGAACACAAAGTCAGCAGAAACTGTTTAAGTGCTAGGCATGGCATGAATCCAAAATTCCTTACATGTCCATATTCCCACTCCATATGGCACTGGTTAATGATGGGGACTGTCTCAGAAGAAATGAGTCTGAGAGTGGCTTTCTATGCCCCAATGGGTCCTGCCAGAGCACTGGTCAGATCATGGCAGGTCCATTTTAGCTCTTTGTCTTTGCTTTTCTTGTGCAGCACTATCAGGACCTTTGACCTCATAGCACCAAGTTTCTAAGTTCTGATCATTGTGTCTGAAAACTTGTGTGCCTTTGCCTTGATCCCAGTGAGGGTCTGTCTCAGCTGACAGAGAAAATCCTGTGTTCTGGATAACCCAAATTACACAAGACAGCATCACATGAAGAAATACAGCCTCTGAGCAGCCATCATATGAATTAGCCCAGCTGGAAAGGAGCCAGGCTGCAGGAAGGGCAGTGCTGAGTCAGGCTGAGGGGTCACCTCGACTGCATCCTGTCTCTGGCCAGCCTGTAGCAAAGGCTCAGCAAAAGAGCACAGGAGCAGGAGAGCAGGACAAGTACAGAGATGTTTCCACTTCATCCTTCCAGTTTCTGGTGGTCTGGAGTCTAGGGACTTCCTGATCTAGAGCTGTATCTTCATCTCTGCAGTCTAGGGGCCTTTGATGGACTTTTCTTTCAAGAATTTTCTAATTGTATTTGGAATTCGTTTATACCTTTGGCCTCCGCGACATCCTGTGGCAATGGGTGTCACAAAGTGCTTATGCATTGGGTGTGTTTGCTTTAAACCTGGCACTTCATCATGTAAAGTCTCCCCAGTCCTCACTCTAGGGGAGATACATTTTTATCGCATTCTCCAGGCCATTCCTGATTTCACACACCTCTCTCATCTGCCGTCCCAGTGGTCTCTTCTCCAGCTGAGCAGTCCCAGCCCATATGATGCTTCTCTATTTTGAAGACTTTCCATAGCTTTGATCATCCCTGTTGATCTCCTGTGAACATTTCTAGCCCTGCTCTGTTTTTCCCGGGCACAGAGAGCAGCCCTGCCTGCAGGGGTACACACCATCAATGTACACAGCAACACAGGGATGACAACGTGTGTCTTTTTTTTTTTTTCTCTGTTTCTTTCTTAATAGTTTCTGATGCTCAGTATTGCTTTCTGAGTGCTCTAGACCCGGAATTATGTATTTACAAGCACTATGCACACTGACTGCAGTGTCTTTCCTGAGAGGAAGTAACTAAGGTAATGCCCATTACTGTATAAACATTATTAGGGAGTGTTTTTTGCCCTATAATGGTCAGTTTGCATTTATTATCCTGAAAATTTTATTTGCCATTTCATCTTTTGCTAATGTCAGATTGCAGTCACCGGTAGAGCAGGATTTTCTGTGACTCTTCACAACCAGTATCAGCTGTTTGACTGTTCAAAGTCAGCCTTCACTTTTTAGCAACTGGGCAAGATTAATAGAGAGGTAATACTCATTAAGGTCTCATCCTTAAGGGAAGTACTGGATACAAAAACACCAAGCTTTGAGGTTTGGGCCTATAGGATGCTCTTCAGAGGACCAAAGGGGTGTTAGACATCTCAGAAGTAGAGATGACACCAACACCTCATTTCTTGAGTTACAGACACCAATTCTTGCCTCATCCTGCTCCGGGGAGTACAGAGTTGAAATGCCTGATTAGTGAGCTGGGTGTAATGCAGATGCTTTGGGGCTATTCCAGGCACTGGAGTTAATCCAGGCTGTGGGGTACAGCTATGGGCCCAGAGTTATGCAAGCTGCAGATTGGGTTCCACTTTGAAATTAAATTATTGATTGTCTTTATGAAGCTTTAAATATCCCAGGATGCTTATGTTTCGAAGGCACAACTCTTCTGAATCTGGTCTATGATGGTGGCAAAAAGTGTGTGGCTTGAATCCCTCAGGTCACTTGTTGGTTTTGTCCATTCCATGAGCTGGGGTCTTCTTCCCTGTATACAATTTGACTCTGTAAATCCTAGGGGAGCTGTGGAGGAGCCGTTGATCGACTGCTGCCTTGGGAAGCAGGGAAATAAGGAGGGTGGGGATGATTTTTGAGGCTTACATTTGATCATAATTGGCTGTTGCAGGGTGGGAAGAAGAAGTTGGCTTTCCTTGTGACAGATGCTGGGGAGGCAGAGCCAGGATAGGTCGTTTCCGATGGGAGCTCACGGTATGAAATAAATAAGGGGAAAGTGAGAGTGAAAGACACATTGTATAAGATGTGCAACTGGCAAGATGCCAGCATAAATATTCATTGAGTATGTTAATTAGCAACTATTGCTGTTACTCATTAACTAATTTATTCAACAAATAGCATTCAGGCTACTCTAGAACACTGCATACTGTTACTGCTAGGAGGGGTATCAGTTTCCCTGGCTGTCACCTGGAGACATTGATACTCCCCCATCTTTGCAAGTACTTTGATGTGTGGAGATGAGAACTGCTGCAGGGGGGCTGATGGAGCACAGTGTGTCACTTGTGGAGTAGGAGAAGTCCAGTCCCATTCCCAGAAACCTACTAAAAGATTTAATTAATTAGTTCAACCTCGACTGAAGAAGAATGGCGAGTCCACGCCAAGACTTCTGTTTGGACAACAGCAATAGCATGTAGGTTGGGGAGACTCTGCAAAGAAATGGATGGTGTCCTCTGTGAATTGATTTTTTTTTTTAAAGAGAGGAATTAAAGGTGTCATAGAGAGTCAGCTTTGGTTGTTTCCACCAAATATGGTAGGTCCTGCCTGTCAAAACTACTGCTGGCTGCAAAGAATTGCAGAAGAGGTTGGCATTACTGAGTGGCGGGATGATAAAACAGAAATGGAATTTAGTGTTGGAAAGTGCAAAGTAATGCACTGAAGAGAAAAACAATCTGAATGTTACATAGATAATGAGGGCTTCTAATATACCAATTACCAATCAGGAAAGGAAAACTGGGGTCACTGGGGACAGTACTATGAGATTATCACACCACCAGTGAGTGCTCAGTAGTGATCAGAAAGGCAAATGGGATGTTGGTAATTACAGGAAAGAGAATATAGGGGAAAAAAAAGAGAGATATTATTAAGCTGTAACTCCAATCCAAGTACATTTAAAAAGCCCATCTCAAAAGCTCAGAGCAGAACTATATTACATCTGTAACTGTGACAGAATATGGTGTGATATTTATGGAGAAATAAGTGCTATGCAAAGACTGAACAAGTAGAAAGGAATTTACCTTATGGGGAAAAAAAGTGATGATGAAAGGCAACATCTGAGAAAAAATGTTTTCCATCCCAAATGGCACAGAAAAGGTAAATAAAGACAGCTGTTCTTACAATAGAAGAACTGAGACACATGCAAAGAAATGATCAAGCAGCAAACTCAAATAAGAAGAAATATTGCTTCATACCACATCTAATGGGTTGGTGGAACTCCTTGCCCAGGGTGTTACCGAGGCCAAGAATATAACTGGTTTCAGAAAAGGAACAGAAACATTCATGATAAAAAATTCTTTTAGAGACTACTAGTGCAGAAGTTGAGGGAGTTGTTGACTGCCAGAAGCTGTGAGGAGGCCATGCCCACAGGAGGATTACTGCATTGTGCCCTGCTTTGGACTCCACAAACCTGCTGCAGGTCATTGTCAGAGAGAAGGTCCTGAGGTGCCTGGACCTGTGGGTGGCCTTGTGTAAAGGTTTTATGTCAATGCTCTGCAATGAAGACTGAGATCCCTTTGAGGTTGCTTCCACATCATCTTCTCTAATTGGACTTTGGAGAAGAGCCAGAGGATGAGGAATCCTAACCTATCAATCTATTTACCTATCCACATACCTACCTACCTGCCTGCCTATGCACCCAGATAATATGGGTCACTTAGCAATGGCTGAAGCTTCATGGTGCATCTCACAAAACCTGAGACAAATGCACCTTCACATGCAGTTGAGACCCCAGTGGTGTGCTGTAATACCCAGCAGATGTGGTTTGTACCACAATTCTGCCACTCATCAGATAAAGTAGTGAGCTGGTCCTCATGGACTGCTCCCACAGCATGGGCTTTGTAGCAAGAGACTCAGGCAGCAGTACTTGTAAATTCAGGTATGGCAGGAGCATCCCCAGGTGCTGGGCTGTGCCTCTACTAGCAGACTTTTAGAGCATCCCAACATGAATTTCACAGAATCCTAGAACCTTGGGTTGGAAAGGACCTTAAACATCATCTCATTCCAACCCCCTTGCCATGAGCAGGAACACCTTCCACCAGCAAAACTCCATCCAGCCTGGGCTTGAGCACTCCCAGGGATGGGGAATCCATGACTTCTCAGGGCATTTGCCCATTCTAACTGTTCTCAGGCACAGCACTTAAACCAGTCCAGAGTCCATTTGCAGTAAGTGGTTGCCATGTGAACAGCTTTAACCAGGCAGTTCACTAGCACAGGCACTGCCTTTTCCAACTGGCTGCAGTGCCCAGGAGTGCTGCTGCCCATGTTTAATTTACCAGTGTACATGTAGCTTCTGTGTCTGGGTCCAATTACAGGATTAGGTCCACAAAGACAGGAGAGATGAATTGTGAATCAAAGCTGTGCAAATTTATTTCCTATGAAGGAAAATCCTATTTTCATGTGAGGCCAAAGGCAGACCAGCTCCTCAAAGAAAACCCCAGTGATTCTTATCTCAGCTGTGAGGAATGTGTGCATATTGGAAGTACACCATGAATGATAGCAGGATGCTGAGCTGGAAAGTAAAGAAGCTGGAACAGAGTTTCGAGGACTCTGAACCTCAAGAAGGCATGGCCTGGAGGAAAATCCTACCCCATAAAAACCCAAAAAATTAAAGAAGCAAATGAAAACATAACTGACATTTATGCAGTACCTGAGACAATGACCTCCTAGCAAAACTTCTTAGAACTGGAGTATTTTAAATGAAATATAAAGTGAAGTAGCAATTAACTAAACAGGCAATCCAAGTCCAGCCCCTACAACAAGTTGCAATACGTAGAGAAATATGTATAAAATTCTTTGATGGGGGTTTAAACTGTGAGATAAAAGTGGTGCTGAGAAAACAGTATTCTCTCTCTCCTATCTGATCCATCATCACCAGTGACTGTAGGTCGGTCATGGTAACTGCCTAGCATTTGGTACTGCTGCTTTTTAGGGTGGCTGAGACTGAAGGAAAAAAAATGTAGATGCAGCCTGTTCCCAAAGTGTTGGATGCATTTTATTAAAGCATGAAAAATATCAGTGAGCTGACATTACTCATGCTCAAGCTGACAAAAAAGCACTGCAAAAAAGTTAATAAATAGCTGGCCCTCTCCCTTCAGTAGCAGCTTGTGATGACACAGACTTTCAGAGGAGTGTGGAGCTGTTCTAATCTGTGCTATGCTCTAACTTTGGAGCAGGGTAAATCCACAGCAAGATTTATGCACAGAATCACCACCTTTCCTGGTGTGGGGGCAATGGGATGGATCTGGCACAGTAGCTCATGTGGCAAAGGAGTCCCTGAGTGATGGGGGAGAGCCAGGAGATGTGGGAGGACTCTACAGCATGGGAGTCGGAGTGGAGGGGCAGGAGTTGGGCCAGCAATGCTCAGGCTTTGCCCTAAGACATACTTATGGATCCACTTCAGGAAAATTTTCCCTTGCTTTCCAATTTTAATATGCTCACAGAGTGTTTTCTCACACCATACAGGCTCTTTATTATTATTATTATTATTATTATTATTATTATTATTATTATTATTATTATTATTATTATTATTGCCAATATTTTCCAGGTTTATTTTTAATTTGGTGCAACGGCTTATACCCAGAAGGGCTCTTTTTAATAAAATGAGGAATCTTTTATCTTTGGATAAAGCCTTCATGAGAGAAGAAGGTTTTAAAGTAGGGAGGAAGGGAAAAAAAGAAAGGCAATTGTTTTCTTTTAAGGAAGAGCAACAAGTATCTACGAATCAAAAAGATTTCTGCAGCCTACGCTTAAAAACCCTGGAGAGTCCCTTGCAGAGAGGATATCACCTCAGGGAGAGTCCATCCTCTCTCCTTCCAACCCCCCCACATGCTGGCTCTGGGTGCAGATGAAGTTTACCCTTGCATTGGAATAGCTGCAAGCCCTGGCTCCAAACCCAGCCAGCCTCTCTCCCCTCCTGTGGGAAGCTGGACAGAACAGGCTGGACACCACATGCCTCCTGCTGCTCCCCACCAGATGTGGAAGTGTGTTGGGGCTCCAGTCTTTTCTGGATAAGCTTTGGAAGGCTGTGTGGGGACAGAGGCACTTGGTCCATCCAGCCTGACATCCCTCAGGAGCACCAACTGCAGGCAGTGTCTTCACTAAGGTCCAGAAGGAAATAGCTGAGCAGTGTGGGATCACATTTACTGCTCCTCCCTTGGGAAGGTCCCTTCAAGGCATTATTTTAGACGAACCCAGGCCAAATTTTTCTGTAACTGTGTTTGCAGTAGAGGTGAGGGAAGTGAACAGTCCAGAGGGAAAGGTATTTCAAATTCTGGCAAATACTGTAATTTCTAGGTGATGTCTAACTCTATTGCACATCCTTCCTTTGTCTAGTTACCAAAATAAAGAGTATTCTTTAGTAGCTGGTTATAAAAAGCAGACAAAAAAAAGCTGATTTTTCACTCAGAGCAAAGACAGTGCTGTGGGTGTTTTGTCTAGTGTCATGCATAAAGACTTTTTAATGTCCCCCAAGGAACATCTCTTTAAAGCAGCCTGTCAGCTTTACACTTTAATCCATTAGGCTACAAAATACAGATAAATGAACAGAAAAATACCTATCTTTAAGCTACTGTTGCTTAATCTGCTTCAGTATTTACATATTTAACAGCAGACAAATAATGGGCTTGCTCATTAGCAAGAGTTTGTTTTGTGCCACTTTTATTTTCTTTGCAGCTTTGTTGGAACCTGATTACCCAACCAACAATACACTGGGGGAGAAAATGTCATTTCATATGATTTAGCTGCAAGGCACATCTTGGATTTCCAAATGCTTGCATGCATTGTTCCATTCACAGTATATGTTGTCCCACTCCCTTTTGAATAAAGACAAATATTTTTACATTTGCAGGTCATCAGCCAGCTCAGGCCCATTCTGTTTTGACTGGGTGCTGAAGGACTGTACTCAGAAACCAGTCACATGGATTCCTGCTCCTGCCTCATTGTCCACGCTTCCCGACAATCACTCAGTTGTCCTCCTTGGCTTTTTCTGCCTGGAGCAGCTGAGTAAAGCCACATGCTCTCTGGATAATCAAACAGCTGATCCTCGGGGCGTGCGTTGCCAATCGTGACTCAGTAGATATGGAGACAGTCGCTAGCTGCCCTTATGATTTGCTCCTCGTGGCTCCTGAATAGGCAGTAGCACAAAGGGATGAGGACAGACATTCAGGTCACATGCACAACCAAAACCATGGCATGGCAAAGCCTATCTTTGTTCACAAGCTTCAGCCAGGCCTTCGTTTGCTGCACCTGGATGTCACATCCTTGAGTACAGTAGCTCAAGGATTGAGCTACTACCCATTGCACCCACAGATCCAGCTCTTCCCCATCCTCTCTTTCAAATGCTTATCTTTTGCAGAGGAAACTTGCTGGGGATCCATTGCCCAGTCTAAGGACAGAACACATGCACAGAGACCCCATTCTTCCCTTTAATGAGATGCCATCTCCATTTAACTACTTTCTGGCAGAATTTTCAAGCGTTGCAGATCTCACATTCCAATTACATCAGCCGGTGTTTTGCTCCTTGGCAAAGGCCACTGGCTTCAGCAGCTTGCTGCATTCACCACCAGTAGCAGTGATTACCTACAAAACAGGGCGACAGGCCTAAATAAGCAAGTTACACGCAAGGAGCCAGATACTTGGCCCAGCTGGGGCCGCTTTGCCCAGCTCCCCCAGCACAAAGCTGTCACCAAGCCAGCCCAAACAGCTGTTGGAGGATTCCCTTGGCGCAAAAGAATTCCTGAATGGCAAAGAGCCACTAAAGCAACTCCCACACAATCTCACTCACTGGTCCCCAGAAATCCCTGACAGCTGGGACGGCACAATGGGGCCAGAAGCACCTGTTACCATTCAGAGCGGCCTAAAGGCTGCTCTATAGGGCAATGAATGGCAAAAGGAGCACCCAGTATCTTTGGGAGCCCTTTTGGGAGCACACAGAGACATGCCTTCATCACCTCGCATCCACAGCCGGAGGTGCACCGTGGGAATGTTTGCTGGAGGCGCTGCCACGGCAGAGTCAGCAGCTCAGGGCATTCACTCCACGTGTGGCTGTGCTTTCTGACCTTTGTGTGTGTGGAGATGTGCAGAGAGGGAAGAAGGAAGCCTGGAGGCCTGCAAGGGGAAGGATCTTGGATGCGGATCCAGGTTTCCCAGCCCTCTCAGTATGGGCCCACTGCACCCACCTCAGATGTGAGCCTCCTTCTGGAAATTTGTAGCCATCTATTATGAAAGCAAATATTGTAGCTCAGCACCTTATTTAATTTGGCATTTCAGGTAAAACCCAGAGTTTTTTCTCAGCCAGGAACTTTCTCCTTCATCTTGCTTGTTCTCACAGTCAGTTCACCCTTACCAATTTCCTGGCCCCAAATTGTCATCTTGCTCCCAGCTCATCTCTTAAACCAATAGAACCCTCTCTTATTTAGTGCCTATCTGCCACAATGTTCCTCCTCGTCACAGAGTGATGGAATGGTTTGAGTTGGAGGATCATCTAGTCCCAACCCAGGGACAGGGCAGGGACGTTGTTTACTATTTTGCGATTCAATAGATCTCTGATGCTCATAGATATTCTTTTCTACTCAGGTTTTGGGTCTGATGTCTGAATTTCACTAATCCTTTGGCACATGGGAACTGATGGGTCCCCCAGCAACACAGAGCTATCCCAGGAGAGAATGTTTGTTTCTCCAAATGACCAGAAAATTCTCTGCTGTGTGTTCTGTGTTTCCAGTGAAATTGTAAAACAGAATGAAGCCCCAGATTATGCTCAGGTTCAGGTCAAATGTTTAGGTCAATTTTTCTTCTTTTTTTACCCAGGATTAATTTGTGTCTGAATTTCTAAAATCTGTATAAATGGTGCATAGTGAAAAACAAAGAAAGCAGTTGCTATTTTAATATACACACACACACCAAATTCCAAATAAATAAATAAAATATGTCCAGTTCTGTTAATAGTATTTTCCTAGTGCTTATCATGGGACTCTTCCCAGCCCCTAGACAGATTTCACTCAAGTGACAGTATCAGCATCAAGATTTCATGCAGCATCTGAATGGAGCATTGTCTCTGTGCTGTGCTCTTAACATGCTCTTGCTCTTATTAATTGGGTACTTAATAAGAATTTGCAAGGAATCCACCTTTCATTTACTGCCAATGTGAAAGGGATTAATATAGAAGAGATCTAACAAAGGAAACAAAGACAAGCCCTGACCCAGAGACCTTCTAATCAAGGATTTAGACAGTACACAACAGGTGAATACCCCGGTAGGATAAATGGAAACAGGAAGGAGAAATGGAAGACAAGTGCATTTGCCTAAGCTAATAATCACAGTGATCTCAAGAGTCACAGGTGGTCACTAGCTGAACCCATGACTCAACAGCCAAAAAAGTTTAGTCCAAAAGCTCACAAGATGAATGTGCTCTATGTGAGCACAATTCAAAGCATTTAAAAGGCGCTGGAAAGGCTCCCATTAATGAGGACTGAGGAGCTGAAATATTTACCTCTTGGCTTTAATCATTATTGGATGCAAAATTTGTGGATGCAATAAAGACAGTGGTTTTATGGCATGTTCTAATCCCTCAGTAACTATTCTCAGCAAATACCTTTGTGTTTCTGAGGTGATAAATTACTTGTCTCTTTCCCTCTGAACCACACAAGCTAATGCCCTTTGGGACTCCACTTTTAGTAGCAGTCCCTTCTGACACCAACAAGCCACAGGCACCAGCTACCTTTCATCTCAAGTGATATCTCTTCCTGCTGTATTAACAGATTTCAAAGCAACACTTTTCAACCTCTGACTGTTTTTGAAGATTGGAACTTTCTGAAATTCAGTAGTGTCCTTAAAAACTTTTCTAACCCTTCCAAGCACTGTAGGTGGTCTAAGAAAAGCTATTCCTACTCCTGACAAATTTTGACATTCCTAGCTATTCACTGGAAAAGTGTAGATTTTTTTTGTCTTTTCTGGAAAACTTGTTTCGAATGCAAAGCAACCTTAGTATTTTAATTCATCAAGTAAATGATTTTCCATTGGAGCTCAGAATAGTGAAGGTGAGATCAGGTAAGCATGCAGTGAGGGAGAGTTTAAAATTGCTGTAAGCTGCTGATGAAAGACCACTCATTCGTACAAGGATATGTCACCAAGCATCTTTGGTTTTTACAGGTTATATATACTCCCTCAATATGTGCCAGAGGAGCATTTCTGCCACAGAGTAAAACTCTGAGAACAGAGTCTTCATCAGTTTTGTGTAATACTGTACTAGATATGGCAAAAGTAACCCACAGAAGTAGCCAAGTTCAAAGCCAGTGGAAACAGACTCTCAGCTCGTCCACGCTGCAGTGTCACTGGTGTAGCCACATCAGGCAGTGCATAAAGATACCCCCTCCTCACACAGGTCTTTACAAACAAAATCTCTTGCTTTACTGTCCTGGGATAACACATTTGCCCCTGGGCTGCGGGTGGAGGTGAAACAAGTCACACTGCCAAAAGCGCAGTTCCCCTGATATGAGCTACATTCACAATAAGGCATTTTGCTGGTGGAGAATACTGTTAAAGCTGTATTGGCAGAGTAGAGGGATGTGGACCTGATCTGAGAGAGGCTGGCAGGTTTGCATACTGTGTATTATTCCTTTCCAACCTTCTCTTCTGAATAAAAAATGGTGCGGAGTCTAATTTCCTCTCTGAATAAAACATGAATATAGATAACACAAAGTAAGGACCCAAAGACCACAGCAGCATACTTTCTTGTTCTCCTTACTATTCAACATCATGGCAGCCCACATATAGAGCAGCTCTAGAAACCATCTGTCATTGAGCAGTTCTTTATTCAAATGAAATCAACTGTGAAGTAATCATGGTTCTCATTTTTATTATCTCTCCTTACAGTGAACTTGATTAAAATCCAGCGCACGGTATGCAAACAGGCTGTTGTAAATTTGTACTCTGACAAAAGGGGAAAGTAAGTGATCTGCCCACATGCCTAGAACTTTGTCATTATACATGGGGACAAAAAAAGGAAGGGGCATACTGGGTTGCATAAACAAGTTTGTCCGGACACAAACTGTCCTAGCCCTATACAAAGGCCACGTCTGCTGCATGACACCATCAGAGGGGCCGAGGAGAAGCTAATTTTACTAGCACATATAAAAGGCTGGGGCATGTTCTGAATAAACCAGATAGCCTGGCTTCAGCAGCACGTGCTTTAAAGTCTTTTGCCCAGGAGGATGATCTGAGCTTCTGAGGAATGAACTCAAAACAGACATGATTCTCCTTTCACTTCTGGCGGTGTAAATGGGGAGTGATTCCATTGTATGGCTGGTATGAATGAGACTGGGAAACAGTCCCAATCAGTCAATCATTCCCTGCTTTGTCTATTCATTAAACCCCTCTTCTCCTCTGCACAGATGGCCAATGTACTATTGTACTCTAAGAACTGGCCAAGTTAAAAAAACAACAAAAAGGAATATGCCTGACAAGTCAGCAATAAATGTTTGTTTTTCAAAAAAAAAAGGGGGCATATTAGCCTGTTCTACAGATAACCTGTGCATATACACATATGTGTAAGTTGATACAGATCCATATATACGTAGATATGCAGAACCTCTATAACATGCATGCACACACTCTGAGTGTATGTGTATATATACCTCACCCCAACACCCACAGATTTCCCAGCACAAGGCAAAAGGTGTGACTTTTTTAAAATCATGGTAGCTGGTGCTGTGTTAACAAACCTTTCTTTGTGCTTTGGAAACAGCACAGCCGGAGAGTGAGACTGCAAGAGACATTAATTCAGTACAGCAGCGTTTTGCAGCCCCCTAAAACCAGGAGCACATCCAGGAGTGCAGCTATGCAGCATGGAGGCTGTGCCCCAGCTCCTGGGACTGCCAGCTGCAGGCAGCAAGCACTGGGCTGGGGAGGTAGAGGATGGAGGAGAAGGATGAGGGGAAGGGCAGACAGGGGATGCCGTGTCATTCCTGCCAGACTCCCGGGGTACAACCAGAGAAGAGGTGGTGCCATTCAGCAGACTCCAGCACAGCTTTGGAACCAGTGAGTCAGGGTCTCTGGAAGATTGGACATTTAGGTCAGCTTTCCTTAGCCCTAGAGTGCACAAGTATGAAATCTCTGTACCTTCTTTTAGCAAAATCCTATAGAGTAACTACCTGGGATTAATACTTACACGTCTCAGATCCCCCAAGGGTCTAAGGAATTATAGGGAGGATGCCTTTCCCACATGCCCCTAGGAGACACTACAAAATTAAATCCCTACTAAAATCTTAGAGCTCTGGTTAGTCACAGGGACCCACAACAAATTTGGTGGCTGTAACAGTCACGTGGTGCACACTCGTATTTGCCAGTTTTTTATGGGGTTTCCATCATAGCACACTGGGTGATCCAAGTCATCCTGAGTGCCATGGTCTGAGCAAATGCACCCACCACCTGCCCCCCCAACCAGTGGCTTCTCATTAGCTGGCATGCAGAGATCAATCAGCAAATTCTTGGACAGCTTGAGTCGTGCCAATGGTGGGCACAAGCCCATGTGAGGATGGACTATAATGCGGCTGTGCAGGAGGCACTGGCCACACAGATGGATCTGAATTTTTTAAGCACTGTCTGGGACACAACTTGCTTGTGATAAGAATTACCAGGGTTTGTTGTTCAAGTAAATCTCTCCAGTCGGTGATGTTTTGTGTTGAGCCTCATTCAAGTCAGCTTTGGCACCCAGGAACAGATTCTCTGTCTGTAATGCCCTCAACTCATTTAATTTGCTAATTCCAGGACTGAGGGGGTCTTTGTCTAGGATGTGAGCCATCTTCCTAGCTTGAGTATTCCTTGCCTTGGCACCCAAGGACCGATAGTCACAAGCTAGGCACAAATCACGTGTCAGTTGAGATGCTGCTTCTCATCCCACACTGAAGAGACCATGTTCTTAAAGACTTGGAGTCTGTGGAGGGATCAAAAATGTGTTCCCCACCAGCTGTTTCTTTGCAGAACACGTGCTGAAGCTGGTGCATCACTGGAACATATAACAGATGTACACAGGGAACGGGGTGGTTTGTGCTGCTGACTCTGCTCTCCTCAGGCAGGGCACCTGGCACTGGTGTCACTGCCTAAATCCTGAGCTGAGAGTCACAGGGAACTTTCATCCCTCCCTACAGGGCCTTTGATACCCTGCAGACATAATTCACTGAAAATGGTTTTCGTAGGCTTATACTCAAAAAAATATCAGGCCTGATAAGACTGGACAGCTTTGTGTAAACTAATGAGTTTTCATGTCATTTTGGTCTGAAAATTTGGAAGTATTCTTAGTGAAAAATAAGCATAGGGAGGACTGCTTACAGATAACAGGATGTTCATGGTAGCCCCTGGTATTTGTCATTGTTTCCTGTGCAAAGAATATGTTGCTATAGTTCTTCAGTGAAGGAAATTATGCCAATAAAGAGAAAATAAGGGAAAATCTGAGAGAGCACAGGGTACTTCTGAGTATACAGAGTGCAGCTGCAAGAACAAAATGCCTGTTTTGTCTATGATAGGTAGGAACTCAAATATGCAGCACCCAAGAAATAAAGGGTTTTACCCAGGCAATAAACAGAAGATGATTACTTTGGAGCTGCACATAAACGCTGAAATTCCTTGGCAATGATTTCATACCTTTTCCTGAGGCACACTCTGCTGGTACGTAAAACCTGTATCTTCCCATGTCCCACAGGGATTTATGTTTTTGTTACTCACTCGAGGTGGGACTGTGGGCAGGGTCAAGCAATCCACCTAGAGGTGAAATTGTGGGAGCAGCTCTCCCTCCAGCTTCTTCTCTGGGGGTTTCATTTGCTGCATTTTTAATAATGAAAACCAAATCAAAACAAGAACACAGCATCTGAAGTGTTTAGAAAACACAGGGCCCCGCTTAGATGAAAGCAAACTGTGCTCCCTCATCAGGTGTATGGAAGTCTGCACCCTCCTGTATTTATCTGCTCCCTGCTAACCTCAATTCACCTTCATGGCATCCAGGGAATCTTTGCTACAGGGCTCAGGTATCAAAGGGTTCAGCTTCTGAGCGTCTCATTGCGCCGTGCTCCATCAGATCAGGGCGTTGCACATCCTTCCATTGATCCTCTGGCTCTGGATGTGGCTCCTTTGTGCCTTTTCCAACCAGCACATCTTGACTTTTCTCAGAGTGCCTGCCTTATTTTGGACACATGTAGCCCACCTCTCATATAACCTTGGATTCTTGGAAAATGCCAACACTTGGAAACAAGGCCCAAGAGGCTCCCCCCGGAATCTGTTGAGATACCTTCACCCTCAGTTGATCCACACACAATGAGAGGCAGCAAAAGAGAGGTGCTGAGCTGCATGGAATGAGGGGAAGGGAGGCTTTGGGGTTCTCCTCAAACTCTAAACAAATAATTTATTCTGCTCCTGAGTGGCAGGGACTTTTTCACAAATAATCTAGAGGGTAATCTAAGGGCAAAACTATGGGTGGTTTGGATCTGTCTGAACTACAAACCTGCCCTGACTGGGTCAGACAGCCCTCTGGATTCAGAATACACACAGCTGCCACACAGCACTGGGGAGATGTCTTCATGTTGAACAGTTGAGGAAAACAAGACACCTTTAAAAAAATATATAAAGCCTGACTTCTTGTATTAAGTTTATATAATCTGGATACATTTATTACTTGTGTAAAAGAGTGACTCACAGGGCTGACACGAGGCAAGTGCATCTCTCAGGAGCTCTTTGAAGTCCATCACTGCTAGCAAAGAAATTCTTAGTTCTGACCTGAAATGTCCTTTGCTCTCCCAGACAAGAGATTCTCCTCACCAGACACCACCATTCCAGTGAACTGAACTGTCGTTTTGCAGTCTGTGCAAACTGGAGTCTCCCAAGGAAATGAAAGTTAAAATTACTTTTGAAAGTAAATTAAAAATCCAACTTGCAGAATTTCCCTTTATATTGTATTTTATTTCAAAAGAAACTCAAATTTCTTTTTTCGTCAGTCTGTACATCTCCTTAATGCACATTTTAAAGCCTAATCTCACATTCTTCATTTTCTCAAGTAATTACATGCATAGAATCACTGTCTCTCCTTGGTTTAGCACTGCAATAATTATGATTATTTACAAGATCAACTGAAGATGACCTGACATGAAAAAAAGCAGACCTGAAAAATCTTACATTCCCCAAACCTTATCTTTGTTTTCCCACCGTTATCAGCTGGCTTAATAAAGAGATGCAATCTCACCTTCCAAACTGTCTTGTTTGTATCGTTTGATCATCATTACTTTAGCAACTCTCACATCTTTTTTTCACCCTTGCAAAGTGAGACATTACTTGTGCTACTGGCCACAGGTTCTGTGCTAAAGCATTATCACTGTCTTGCTTTGTGTCACTCTGGCTGCACAGGAAACTAATTTGAGCAGCTTTAGAGAGAATCACAGAACATTTTAGAGTGGCAGGGACCTCTCAGTGCCACCTGGTCACACACCCACTCACAGCACAGCCAACTTCAAAGCCAAATGCAACTTCAAAGTCAGATCAGGTTGCTCAGGGTCATACCTGGCTGAGACTGGAGTGCCTCCAAGGATGGAGACTCCACAACAGTCGCTCTCTGAAGCACTCATTGCTCTCTTGATGCTGTGGGATACTTGAATACATCCCACCATGCAGCTATTCAGCAGTGAGCTAGTAGGAGTTTGTGTGCTGGGCAACACAGTGCTAGTCCTTGGTCCTTCAGAGGCTTTGCATTCCTTCTTGTTCTTCATGAAAAAAACAGTTATCCTCAGCCCTCAGTGCTGGAGTGACTAGTAAGGACAATGTGAATTGCTGGTACTTTCATCTTCATCTTTGTTCCTCTTGGTTTCAGAAAATATTTCCTGCCAGTTTGAGCATTTATTCTATTTTGATTTTATTTTTTTTTTTAACCCAGGAAAAATAAAAAAAGAACCCCCCAAATTCCAATAAAACCTCAAACAGTGGAGCTATAATTAAAAAATAAAAACTTATAAACTTCAAAATGAACCTGAGGCCAAATCATAGAGCAAAAAACCCGTGTGCTTAATCCAAAAACTGTTTGCCTGCCTTTGCTTGCCTCCAATTTTACCTGATCTTCATTGACCTAAAAAAAGGTGTCAGTTATTTTGCTGTCTTGCTGCACAGTTGTATTTAGAGCATTATCTGTGCTCCAGTGGATTCAGTGATGTTTTTACTCATCCACAGTGACTCGGTTTTGATTTGAGACATCACTAGGACATTCATAACCTCTGGACACTGTGGAATCAACTGAGTGGATAAGAAGCAGAAATAGTGGAAGTGATCAGAAGTTATGCAGTCAGTTTTGGCCAGGGGAAGGAGTTTAGGCATGATTTATAGGGGGAAAATGGAGAAGTATTGCAGGGTGTGTCCTGTTCTAGAAGAACACCATTAAAGCAAATCCATATTTGTAAATGGAAGTAATCAGATACAAATAAAAGAGCACAGTTTGCTCTTTCTAACATTAATGCCACTAATAGTAAAATGAAAGCATATGTATTGTTGGTGATGCTTGCCAGTATTTCAGTGTATTAATTTAGGACTGTACAATATATTTCAGTGATAAGAAATCCAAAAAGTCTACATCAAGCCAGGTTAAGAAATCTTCTAATATTTCTGATAGATTGTTGATTTCACCTAAATTAATTTGTATTTTGCTGCAACAATTTCTCTGCTAAAACCTTCTAGGTTTTAAGACAGCAGCTCTTATTTTCAAATGAAACACTGACATTTTCCACTGAACATTGTGCTAAAAGCAATTTCTTTTCTGCTTTTGTCAAGCATTTTCAACAATACAATGCCAGTTTTATGCTGACTTTGCAAGAACCAAAGGCCATTTTAAGGGATTTGGATAAGAGTACAATACACTTGCAATTGCTTTACTCCCTCTCAGCTGTCCTAATTCCTGTAGTCCAGATTTCTGCCCCTTCCTGATGAGTTGAATGTAACATGACTCATCTCCTTCTTGACCTACCCAGCTGTTCTTATTACATTTCCCTTTGCGAGGTCAGAGACAATCAGATAATTTATTTCAATCTTTCCAAAACAAAGAGAAAACAACATTTTAAAAGGACAGCATATGATGACCAACGACCCAATTACAGTCTCATATACATATTTTTTACCTGGATTTTGAGTAGGACTCAGTTATTTGACATTGATTGATAATATTTGTAGGTATTTGGATACCTGAATATCAAAATGAGCATGACATATCTTGCTGATTTGTGAGGTCAAGGAAAAATTCCTCTCCATAGCAATACACCAGAGCTCAGTGTAATAAGGGACTTTTTGTTTTCCTTTGAAAGACTGATTAGCAGCCACATCTAAAAACAAGTAACTGGCCCTAGTGAGCCAAAGGTCTAGGTTTCCACTGCAGTCTCTGTATACATCACTAGAGAAATATCAATATAGCTTAAGGCCAGCCATTCAGGTTTCTATCTGCCTGCAGATTCTTGTCATGTTCTCTTTTTGCCAGGTCTCTCAGAGGAATTTGTTATGGTAGGCATCAGTCTTGTCTTGGGTGAAACACAACGAAGTGAAGATAACAGGATGGGAGAGTTAAGCTGGGCAGAAAAGAAGGATTAATGAGGGGAATGGAAACAAACTGGAAAGAGGAGATGATTTCTTTCAATAGGTTGGCCAAGGCAGGCAACATTTTTTTTCTGTTTTTCTGTGGCTCGATGTCAAAAACTCCATTATCTATGAGCAGACAGGAGAAGAAACAATTTGCAAAACATGAACACCTCATCTTTATGTGTCTGGCATAGACCTTCCTGATTTTTTTTCCATCTGTTATTTTCCTCTAGAATAATAAAAAACCAACCTAATGAAAGAGAAGTAGACCAGGAGAGCAAGATCAGTGTGTTGCATCCACCAGTCCTTCCTTTAAAAGTAGAAACTTCTGCTTACTTCTGGCACTGAAGAAAAACTTATAAAAAAGAAAAGACAGGCCTTGTTCATATGTGAGCTCGAGTAGAAGGCCAGCTCTTGCTTGCCTTACTCTCATGAGCAAGCCAGCTGAACTTGCATATTTGGTGTGAACTTAAAGTGAATGAAGGTCTGGAATGTACTCTTGGTTTGCAAAGGGAAGTCAATGCCCAAAAGGAACTTCGCTTGGATCCAGGTGCCCCTCGTGTGTAAATACAGATGCAAAGTGGTGGTAAGTCTCTTCTACTGTGCAAATTAGTGAGTTCTAAGGTGAGGATTCAAAGGGAACTTTGTCCTGCAATGGATAAAAGTGAGGGAGCTCTTCGGTACAGAAAAGGAGCCAAGGGAAGAATGTGCAGCTAATCCAGATGAAAGACCTACAGGCAGTCTTTAAAAACATGTCAGTACAACTGCCTGGGAGGTTTCCAAATGGGTGCCACATCTTGAACATCTTTCACAGCTTTATATCTGCCTTCAGTATGGAAATGAGAGAAGGGAAATGCTGATAGGAGGGCTGAGAGGAATAAGTGAGGTTATTTGAAATGCAGTTGTTGTTCTCTGGTGTTCATTCCCTCCTCCCCTTTGAGCCCCCCACAACAGTTTCTCATTTTTACAGAGACGAATCTGCCCTGCCAATTGTCTGGCTCCAAAGGGCAGGACTAGTGACAGGTTTGCAGCCCTAGATCTCTTTTGAGATGGGAGTTCTCAGCATCAAGGTCAAAAGCAGGGGTCATGATCCCTCGCCTGCCTGTCTTTCACGGTGCTCCTGGCTACATGTACTTCTTTTTAGACATGGCAGATGGTGAAATACTAAAAGTACAAAGGATTACCCAAACCTATTCAATAGCTGAACTATTTGTGTATTATTGTTATTTGGGAGCGGGGGCGGCCTCAGGACACCCTCACTGTGTCTTTCACTTTAAGCTGCCCTTAGACATGTGAGTTTGGAAGGCTAATGGGAAAAATAGTGTTCTTTGCCCTGTTTCAGAAGACTGCAAAACACCCCCCAAATGCCTTTTCTGCAAATTTTCACTCTAAAATCTATGACTGTTCATCACAACAGCAACATTACTGCTAATTTGAAATGAGCTGTGGCTGTCCAGATCATTACTAATAATTTAGCAACCCATGTTTTCTTTAGGCCAAAACTCTGAAATCTGGATGAGGCCCTAAAACTTTACTTGAGACTAAAATTTTAGTGGAATTCTTCACAAACTAAAATTGAACAGAGTTCAAAATATTCTGTGCAGCTTTGCTGTTGTGCATCATGTGTGAGCAGAGGAGATTAGGAAGTGGAAGGAGAAGGCTGCCTGCCTCATTCTGTTAGAATGCTGATAATTTTTTCTACATTTTAACATTTCTCAGTGATACTCAAACATAGGGTTTATTGCTGAATTATGAATCTGAGAACACAAGAGTTTTTGGAATCAAAGCAGAAAATGCCTTTACTAATTTCATGCATTTTCTAGAACTAACAATTACTGCAGGACACAGACTGAGATGCTGCTGTGTTGACATGTTCTGTGATGGAGAATGGTTCTGAGACTTCTAAATCTTTCCAAACCACTCAAAAGTGTCAACATAATCTCCATTTCCTTCAGAACTGCCAAAGCTGGGATGGATGTGCGTGCATGAGGACATGGCAAGAGAAGGGCACATTCATCCTATAATTAAAAGAAAAATTGAGGGAAAGGATTTGGGCTAAAATTTTGTGTTGTTTCAGCCATGCTGCTCACAGGCCTTCAGGTGGAAAAGGATGTACTCTTGTGTCACTCTCGCCAGAAAAATGAGAGCAGTGTCTCAGCAGCCATGTGAGGAAGAAGCTACTGCTTACAGGTGTTTGGTGGAAGTCTCAGAGCTGCCAGCTATGCTGGAGCTCAGCACACAGTTCTCTTGTCTGGCTGACAAAGATACAGAGCTGGCAGGTGATGTAAAGGGAGGGAGCACTTGGAAAACCCACAGCCAAATCTGGTTCTCACAGACATCAGGGCAGATCTGACATGGTTCCACTGCTGAGTGAAAGTCTGACAGTGTGGACAGCTCTTTGGTCCCCGCTAACCATCACCCAGTGCGAGGACCTACCTTGAGCAATATCCGGCACCTAAACACAGGCAAATCTGAGAGGGTTTTGCTTCTTTTTTTTTCTCCCACAGGAACAGAAAGCTTCTGGCTGGTGTTACTGTCATTCTGTGAAATGACAGTAGCACTAGGAGAGTGAAGGGAGGCAATTTTGGGGCAATGGAAGTGTCACCAGGACTATATTGTTTGATGGATAATTATTCCATGGTACAAACCACACAAAAGGCTCTGGGGCTACCTTAAGTTGTCAAATTATGTTTCCTATTAGCAGAAAGCCGCAGCAAATCTAAGACCATAATTTTGTGCTTGTGCAGGGTTGTGAAAGCTCTCACCTGAGCAATCAGAAATTTCCTCCTGAATACCCACAATATTATGCAATGTAGGCAACTTTGGGCGTGCAAAGCCAGGCATATTCAGCTGAATGCTGTGGTGTTCCACCTTAGGGGCATAAACAGGGCTTGTTCTGTCAAACTCAACAGAAGATACTGAAGATACTTGTCCCATCCTACAATCTCTTGGGATTTTTGCCTCCATCATACAGAATGTGAGAGAACTGAATCCTCTCAGACCAGTGTTTTTCAAACCACAGTCTTATCCATGTGCACAGTCTAAGCTGCGTTGACTGAATGCAAATCTTGTATCCACAAACAAATTCTAGAACCACAATCAGGCCCAATATATTTAAATGACCCTGGCTTTAACTTAAAGGTCAAAGGAAAATGAGTAATGAACTAATTCTTAAACAATGCAAAATTGTGAAATGTTTCTGGTGTGCAATGTATGTGGCTGTTATCCTCCTTGTGCCACTAGAGTTCATAAATACAATGTAAAGGAAATGTCCTTTCATCTAATATTAACAATCAGAATCTGAAAAAAAGACCATTGACCTTAACATGAACAGAATTCAAATGAGTAATAATTTCCTCCTATTTTAAAAAAGCTTTCAATAAATTTATTGTTTTTAGTTTTCATAGGGCTTGGCTGGTGTGCTGGGAACACTTCTATTTGCTTATCAAGCTTCTGCCCATATATACTCTGAATTAATGAAAAGCTCTCTAGCCTGGTGCTGGCTGTGATAGGGCTGTGCTCATACATGCTCTGCTGAAGGGTAGGTGGAATATTCTGTATTTTCTCATGCACTATATTTCATTGTGGATTTTTTTCTGTGTGGGTGAGGGGGGAAGTGGATTACAAAATTAGGACTTTATTTTAGTTGCGGTGTAATTGCTTCAGCCTCCTTTAGATGTTTTGAATAACTTGAGAAGTAACAATGCACAAAAGCACAGGAAGCAATATGAAGCAAGCCCTTACCCAGCCTAGTTAAAATGCTCTGGCCACAGTTTACAGAGCTGGGTGCACAACATTAAGCACCAATACTTGCACTTGGTTCCTGAGAGAGGCTCTCTCACACCCACAGGCCCCACTGCCTTAGCTCTGGCATCAGATTCTCAGGGATGCCCCCAGAGGACTGAACTCACAGAAGGAAATGTTCCACGGGGTTGGTTTCTGCCACACCTATCTGGCACATGCTCATGGACTGATGTGTCTGGGTCTGGCCACTGCTGCTGCCCAGGTGTCCCCTGGCAGCACCTGCAATCTGGACTGGTCCTACAGGTGAGCAGGAGATGCCCACATAAACAATTCCAACCTAGCTCATGACATGCCTCAGGCAAAACAACATCAGAGCTTTCCCCATCGTGAGAGGAAAACAGGGCCTCTAATTTATCCCTTTCCTTCGAGGAAATGATTTCAAGGACAGAAATTGTATATCCGTGGGCACAAAACAAATCTTGCTCGTGTTCTTTCCGGGGCTGTGGGCAAGTCACTGCCTATCCCAGGGACAGGGTTTTGTTCTGGTTTAACCTCACCAATTGACTCACTGGTGTGCTGTGGAGAGGCTTTGCATAACTGATGAATTTGGGTTATTTTAATGAAATTGTTGCATTACTGAATCTTATATTTGAGCCTGTTGAAGCCTGGAAGTATATCCTTGAGATATTTCCACTCTTCCCATCCGTATCACTGCAAAATGCTATGCAGCAAGGAAAAGAGGCTCTCTGCTCAAATACCAGAGATTCAGAGGGTGAATCTGGCCTGGGATCTGAAGCTCTGCAGTCTGAAGAGAAAGGGAGAATACTCAGATGGGGAAAAAAAGAAACCAGGATGTTCTCACTTTAAGAAAATGTAAAAGGGGAAAATGTAAAACTGGGGCAGAAGAGAGAAACAGGAGGGTAAGCTTTTATAGCAGAGGAGCTGTTCTCACAGCATAGGATCAGAGAAACTGGCTGCATAGGATGGAGAAACTGAGATCCCCTGATCCATGGGAAAAGCCAACAGCTGCAGTGAGATCCATCTTGGGACACTGACTAAAACTTACAGAAGTCTCAAGAGTGGTGAACTTCAGCGTGGAGCTCCATCCTGCTCTTCTACTACATCACCTCAATTTTCGTAGTTCTTACACTGGTGAGGATGAAGGAACACTGCTTTTAGCACACTCTGTAAAGTCTGGAGTAACTTTGTCACTTCCCTGAAGGAATAAGTGGAAACCCACAGCACCTGCGAGGCTGGAGGAAGGGAAGTGTTTGACCAAGCAGCCGGATATCTGTGGGGCTGCCCACACAAGGGACAGGACAGCTGAACGCAGTGCCCCGTTTCTAGGAAGGAGTTAATTACCGAAAAAACACGCGGTAAAGGAATAGCTTGGGAATTATCAGATCACTTGGACTTAACAGGTTTTGGAATTTAAAACAAAAACAAACAAAACCCCAAAAACAAAACCACAAAAACAAACCAGCAGCCTCTTCCACGGGGAGCCACGAGAGTTTTATGCCTCTTTCTTGGTGTAATTGTGATGGACTCGGTGCTTTTTTGCCCGTGACTCTGACATGCGGGGCAGCCTGCGCAAGGGCTGGGTGCCACCCGGGAGAACGACCAAGCTGAACCCTGCTGTATTTATTTGTGCTGTAGCGGCACCTAAAGGCAGCCGAGAGCCTGAGCCAGGCTGTGATAGGCGCCAGCATCTTCCTGAAGATAAAATCCCCTGCCGCTAGATGAAGTAGATGAAGGATAAAATGCTGTTGTGGGGACTAGTGGTGGCTGTGCTGAGCAAGCTGACCCCTGGGAAGTGGAAATGCATGTTTATTTACTTACTTAAGTAATCAGGGATTTTCTTGCCTTGCACTTTTTGCGCTCATACTCCTTCCAAAGCTGGCCATGGGTACCATGCTCCTTTGGCTTGTTTTGCAGACTATGAATCAGATGCTACTTGGAAAAACTAAAACAGAAAAGAATAATTTTCCTGTGATGAAATGATTAATTGGGTGATCCAACCTTCCAGAGGATGCACCAGGCCACCATCTCCTCTGGATGATTCAAAAATGCCAACAAAACAGCAGATATTTTCTGCATGGCTTGCAATGAGGTTGGAGAACAAGCATATTTCTGACCTATGAGAAACATCCAGCTGGACAAAAAAATGTTTCCCCACCACCTTCTGTTGCTGTCACCCGTTCTTTCCACAAGAGACATGTGAGCTGGGACCAGTTCTGATGTACTCAGTTAAGTTCCCCAAGGCCCAGTTGAATGGCTCTGATTAGCACCAGCCAAATATCTGGGCCACAGACTTTCAGGGGAGCCTTCTTGTCTCAGAGCTATTGTTAATGCTTCCTGTTTATTGCAGTTCAGCACAAAGCCTTACAGCCTGTCCACAGAGCAAAACAGCCAGAGAAGCTAAAACAGGCTTTAGTAAGGGTCTCTTGCCAGTTTTTTGCCTGTTTCTGATATCAAAGACAAGAACTGAAACCTCTGCAATGTGCCTAGTGCCAGTGTCCCCTCCTTCCAGGTATGTAAGTATTAGTTTGGGCACTTCACAGAGGGATTTGGGAGTAACCATATCTCTCTGGATAGGTTTTTTTTACCATGCAGAAGATTAGATGTGGGGACTTCATTATTTCCTTTGCTAAAGGCAGATCTAGGATAGTGAGTTGCCAATTTTTCAATGCACTATACAAAGAAATACAGAAGGCCTGAGGCAGGAAAGTTGCATGCTTGCCAAAGGACAGAACAACAGCCAGGATTAGAGTCAGGCACAAACCTGGAGAAGAGAAGGAGCAGGTAAAGCCAGAGGAGTGACAAGGACAGAGTGCAGGGAACAGGGTTCTGATGGACAGGCAGACTTAATCATACTTGAATTACCCATGTGTCAGGCTCTACAGGGAACACTCTTCCTTCCTCCCCCATGTTGCTATTAGTGAGACATTTCCAAAGGTACAAAGTGCCTGGTGTCCATGACTACTCAGCAGGAACTACCATTAAAATTGCCTTTAATGGCACTGAATGTCATTTTGGCCTGACAAGAACATAGTCTAAGACCTGGTTCCAGTTTGTGGTGAGAATTGCTCTTGCTCATGGGCCAAAATCAAATTGAACTGGTGCTCAAGGCAGAAAATGGAGGGAAGAACCATTATTAGGGCTAGACTGAAATAGTGCTGGCAGCAATGGGCTTATAAGCCATGTCATGAACTGTACCTCAGTTCCCCTCACTCTCTTGGCACAGCTGTAGAATATCCTGATTTTTGAGCTGTGGGAATTGAGCAAGGCAGACAGAGATGTCAATTACCTAGCCAGGGTGTATCTCCAGCCCTAATACTGGACCTGTGATGTGGACACGGGCAGAAACTACAGGGACTGAATAAAATGCAACACAGATCTCTTAGATAGGGAACTACACAAAGAAGGGGAGCAGAGCCTGCCTGTTCTCTCAGTCTTCTAATCCAGGAGCTAGGGATGGCATACGAAGATGGCAGGGAAAGGTTCTGAACAAATGAAAAGAGGCACACTACAGATGGTGGAGATGAGCTGTAGAACTTCTGGATGTGGGGTGTTGTTGATGGAAAAGCCTTAAATGGGGGCAAGAGGAAGCTGCACAAGGTCATGGAAGAAAAATCTGTTGAAGGTTACTGAATAGGTAAAGACTACTCAAATTTAGAATATTCTAGGAGCAGGACTGGCTGAGGGCTGCAATTACTCAGGGTATCTCATAGTTCCTTGACATGTTCCTATAGTCCTCCTTAGGCATTCACTGTTGGTTGGTGTTGGAAACAGTATGTTGGACAGTATGGGTAATTAATCTAATCCAGTATGGCCATTCTTACAGTTAAGTCCAATTAAAAATTATATTGTGCAACACAGATCAGTGTCTCTAGTGTAATACAAAGAAGCTGTGACCTCTCTGAGCACCTTCAAACTCTAGGCAGCATCAGCAAGGACAAATTGAGGGAAGATGGAGGTAATTAATTTTGTCATTCTGATGACTTAATACTCAGAGGTCTCACAGCACTTTCTCTTAGCATTTGGCTGAAAAGTGCCTGGGGTGTATGAGGACTGTCATGCTTTGACATATTTGATTTGCTTTGGGTTTGATGAGTACTATTCTGTGGACAGTTTACCTACAGCAGACACATGCAGAGGAGAGATGGATTTGGATATGAACCCACTTTGCAACAGGAAAGATTCAGGACTGAAAGATCATCCCACACAGACACACACAGACCCAAAAACTGTTGAAAGGGCTTGTGACAGAGCCATCTACTGACTCACACTGATAGTGCCTGCCTCTGCTCCTGGGAAGGGTCCTCAAGACCAGGCTGCATCCTGCCTGTGCTCATGAGTGGGATAATGATTCACTGAGAAAGCAGGCTTTTAATAGCAAAGGGCCTGAGAGTAACACAGTCATGGGAATGGAAGTAGAGATGATTCCTTGACCTGGAACAGCAGGCTGGCTTTCGTGGAGGCCAGATAGTGTGATAGCTCTGAACACTAGATGAAGAGCACGTCTGTGAGAGTGGTGTTATTTGATGAGAGCTTGGAGCAGATGGGCAGTGTGGTTAACTAAAGGGCTAGGGATAATGTTTTCTAAATTAAAAAAAAAAAAAAAAAAAAAAAAAAAAAAAAAAAAAAAAAAAAAAAAAAAAAAGAAAAAAAAAAAAGGTAAGTATTTGGAAAGCATTTTAAGAAACCATAATCTGCATGTTCAGGATGTATCAGAAAGGAAAAATTGAGATAGTGGAAATTTATAAAATAAAATTTAGAAAAAATTAGCTTGTTTAAAATCTTGGAATATTCTCAAAAATAAGATAAGTGCTCTTAAAACAGATTGTGTTGGTGATTGGATGGCAAGGTTAGCAGGGATGGCAAGGGAATAGAATAAGTAACCTTGGTGGTTTGATTATTCCTCCATGCCTAATCTCCATTAATGTGAAGAAAGGTGATCCACACACCACTACAGATCTGGTCTGGGGAATTTGCTATCTGAGAGATCTGAAGAGAGCATTGAAGATCTATGCACACTCTGAAAAGCCTGACAGGGCACATCTGATCTGGAATTTTTGCTGCTGAGCCTTCACACTGCGGTGGTCCCGGGGGTTTTGGTGGTTCAGAGGTGCTCAGTGTTGTACTGACAGCTCTCCTGCTTGTTCCTGCTGCTGCAGCCTAATTTGCTCCTCAGTCAGATAAAGGGTGCAAGCAGAGGTGGAGAGAATGTTTGTTAAAGGAGTGTCTTTGATGCCATATTTTTATATGTATAACCTATGATTCAGATAGCCCATATCTATCCTTTTTTAAGTGTCATATCTTAAAGATTAATTTTCCCCTTAGATACTTCTAGGCTGAATCACTCTCTCCTTCATGGGGGGGTTGCATAGCCCACAAATTGCCCAGGTCGTGGAAACTACCTGCTGAGGGAGTCTGGGGTGGGGAACAGGTCAGACGTGGGTAATGTTGGGATAACAGGAGAGAAGTTCATGTGAAAAGCGGAGGCTGGTGGGATGTCAAAGAAGAAATCTCTAGGTTAAATTTCCTCTTGTAATATTCACTACTTAACCCTCACTGTTCCTGAAATAATTATGGTTTTGGCAGCTAAAACCCAGATTGTACTTGTGAAAACATTGTAGATTAAAGCAAAGAAAAGCAGACAAAAAGAAATACCAGAGACTTAGTTTTTCAGTGTGTAAGATAAAGATAATATCTATCCAACTATGAAAAGAGCTAAAAATTAATATTGTCCAGACTTTTCGGTAATGGGGTAAACTGAATTATACTGATGTAGGGCTGCCTTTGAACAAAAGCATTGCAAAGTGTGTTTAGAGATCTGAAGACTAACAATAGATTAATAGAGTTGTTAGAAGAAATGGAAAAGAAATTAAAGTATGAGTAATGCAAACAAATTTCTATGAAATGACCATTCTTCTTGCCCACTTTGGCAGTTAACATACCAATTATGATTTCTATGTAGACAGTAAATTTTTTTTTTTAATTGACACAGAAGGTATTTTATAAGCAAAATTTCATTTGATCAGAAGTTTCAGGTTGGTAAAAATAGCTTTCATGTACTGTAGGACTGGCCTGTGGTACTTACTGTACCAGACATTCTTGAATCAGGAACTTGGCACGATTAGAGCAATTAGTTGTGTTTGAGTAAGAGAGCAGCCCAGGTTATATAAGACACTTAGACTGGACCATAAATAAATGAAAAAAATTGTGGTTAAAATGAGAGTTTTGTTATAAGGATCAAAGTGTCAAAGTTTTTAACTGGAATTCTGGTTCCATTTGACAGTGATTGGGGTTTTGCATTTCACTTATGGCCTATGTGCCTAATTAGACTTCATTCAAGGCCTTCTATTGGCCTAAAATTTGGGAGTTAAAGCTGTGCACATGGCATTATTTATGCGATCTTTTAAATCTTCATTTTAACAGGTCTTGGAAGGATAATCTGTGATAATTTCTGAACTATAATGATGGTTAATTTAAAATTTGATAAGTCTGACTTGGCCCATTGGGAAGTGCTTTATACCTTTCTAATTCATGGGAATGATATGACATTCCTCTGTCTCATTAAACCACAAATTTAATTGTACATCATTGAGCTCTTGGAGACAAATTAACTTATGTACCCCAGAAGAAATCACTTCTTATTATGCCAGCTGCAGCTGCAGTAGATAGCAAAGCTATTATCAGGATGTAGCTGTCTTGCATTCTTCCTTAGTCTTTAGGGCAAACACCAAGAAATGGTGTAGCTATGAAGAAAAACTAAATTGCAAAGAGTATAAAGAGCCATTCCAGAAGAAATGGAAGTCAGGAGATCCCAACAAGTTTCTGCAACAAACTCTGTCACACAAAGTGAATACAAAACATATTAAATCTGGATTTATGTATTTTATTTTTTTTTTGTTTTCTCTGAAATGAGAAAACGGGAAAGAAAAAGAGATAATGTTCAGTTTTAAGCACAAAGACCAATTGAGAAAGGAAATTTTTAATAACTCTTTGTTCTCGTGGGTTATGAGTTTATTGGCTTCCACAAGTTTACACAACTTTGTTTGGAGCAACAGGCTTCTCATCCCATCACCAAGAGCAAGAAACTTGAGAGAAGTGATAGGAGATCTATCACTGCTTGACTCCTCCTGATATAAACATGAAACAAATATCAGATTCCCCAGCAGTCCTTATTTTGGCTGCTGCCCAGAAGGTGTTGTTCTTTTTGGAATTTATGAAAGATGATAGGCTGACCCATAGAGGCAAATCATACACCCTGTAGTAAAATCATGAAGTGTATTTTGTGTGCACATCGTAAGTGGAGACGGGTCAAGTGGTCTCCCTGTAATGTGAGCATTGGCAATCTCAGCCTGGGGCAAGAATGGGAATAATGTGTCTTACAGCACTTCACGTCATTCATTTCAGCAGGGACATCAAGTGTGCAGCCAACAGAGGCTTCTCCCTGCTCAAAATACTTATCTGCATAAACACACACACACCAGCTACAGCTCTATGAACACTGGCATCTATATTAATGCAGAAAGATTCTTCTTTTACAGGGACCAGTTCAGCATATTCTTACAGAGCTCAAGAAGGGGGCTTACTTAATTATAAGAGTGACAGAACACAATGAAAAGCACCCATGAAGACTTCTCCCAGGCTTGAGATCTGTTTAACTAAAACCCCCCATAATACTGCAAACATTTTTTTTTAAAAAAGGGCAATCCCTAAAGATTCCTGTCACTATCAGCCTAAGCAGACTCAGTGGCAGTAACTAAGAACATTAACTGAGCATTTACTGGGGTTCTAATTCATACAGCATCCTTTGCAAGGATAAAGAGGAGAGAAACATCTCAAAACATTCTTCCCCATGGAACTGCATAATCACCTCTCTTTCTTTCCTTCTGGCTCAGTGAGAGCCACATCTGACAAGTCACACAAATATTTGTTTATCTTGAAGTACGTAAGTGGTACAAATGAAGTGAATGGGATTACTCACATGCTGAGAGATAAATATGTGCTTTGCTGGATCAGAGCCACAGACCTCAGCAACATGGGCTGAGCTGTAAACATGGGCTGCAGAAAGTTCCCAATTCTTTGACCAGATATTGCACTACTGGATTCCTTCTGTAGTAAACTTGTCTGTCTGCCAATTTCTGTGTATTACTTCAACTTGCAATTGAGATTTTTGCTCTGTTATCTGTGGCAGGTAAGACCCAATTATCTCCTAATATGCATAACATGATACACCTTCAGAAAAAAAGATAATCAAAATCCTTTTTAAGAATATTTCACTGCATTTTTAACCTCTTTGCCTGCTCTCTCACAGCCTTAGCAAATAAGTGATGGCCCCTGGAAGTTGAGTCCTAGCACAAAGAAGCCACTTCTGCTCAGGAACAAGCAAGAGGAGGATAGGAGAATCTCCAGGGAAGGATCTCTGTATGCTTGAGATCTCATTCAGATCAGCCAGGAGTACAGTAATGAATGGTCGTTCTAGCTCAGGCACAGAAACTAAGCTGGAGAAAATTACCTGTAGAACATCTCTAACTTCCTGTAGAACATCTCTAACTTCCTGTTACCTGACCCATTCTGAGGCTAGAGCATTATTCAAGGTTCACACATTCTGTTCATGGCTGTCATGACCTGAACTGTTGTGAGTGAAGAGGTGAGGGAAGAGAAAGCAGATTAACAGGCAAAGAAGTAAAAGCTGGAAGACAGCATGGAGCTGCTGTGAAGGGAAGCAATCAACAGGAATGCCTGGCAGGGTGGAGGGGATGGTTAGGTGTAAAAGGTGAGCAACAGATAGAGAAAAGGATTTCAGGAGCATGGATAACCTGAATTAGTCTCATTTCTGGTTTTGCTGGGGTGCATGAGATCCATGCAGGTTGCCATGTGGTCTCTTACACCTTCAACACTATGAACAAATGTGTGGGGCACTTTCCTCATCAACTTGGCACACATCCTTGGAAGGGATGTCCTTCCTTTCCAGCCACCAAAGGCAGTTCTGTTTGAATACTTTGCAGAAAGCTCTCTGCTAGCTGACTGAAAACATCCCACTCCGACACGGCTGGCTCCAGCCTGAAGCCTGCTGGCAAATCCTTGCCTTCTTTCCAGAGCTGATGTCCCAGCAGGAGCTCAGGGCCCCCATGGGGGATGATGTGACACCACACAGTCCCCACATGCCCCCAATAGTCCTGGGAAAAGGGGAGGGTGTGCAGAGTGGGGCCTGTCAGGGTGTGCTGCCATGGTGCACCACAGGCAGCTGTCCAGGGCTGCATCCCCTGACAGTAATAAGCCCCTTGGCAGGTAACAAAAGCACTGGAGTTATTACTTCTCCTTTGCATAAGCATGTGAAATTAAGGGCAATTATCTGTGGCATACGGCACAGGAGGCAATGTTTAATTAATGTCTAAGAGAGGCATGTGCTGCTTCTAGAGACAAGCAGCCCTCCCTCCTGTCAGGTCATCAGGGCTGTTCTCCTGGAGACATCCAGGCCTTCCTCCCCTCAGGTCACCAGGGCTGCTCTCCCTCACCTCCCAGCGCAGAGATGGGCATGGTGCCCTGGCATGATCCTGCAGAGATGGGGTTTGGCATCAAGGATGCCATGCTGTGACACACTGAAAGATCTGGGCATCCTCTCACCCTCAGGGAGTTTAGTGGTGCCAGCATGAGGTGGCCACTTCAGCTTGTCTTTGGTTTTGTGGTTTGGGGTTTTTTTGTCCAAATGTCACATTTTGACATGAGCACTGAAACTCTGCCCAGGAGCTTGTGCAGTGTGTGTCCCAGAGGACAGGGCAGGAGGGGCTGCAGAGGTCAGGAGAAGCAGTATCAGGGATGCTGGACAGGCAGGAATGGAGGCACTGGCTGTGCTCAGAAGAAGACAGAAGCTTCCAACACCAGTCCTGGCTGTGAGTGCGGAGCAAAAGCTGAGAAATGCTGATTATTCTCTCCTGCAGACTTGCTGGGCTGCACTTTTGCTCTGAAAACAGCACTGACTCACCAGCTGCAATGAGGGCTGGGCACTCAGGGTACCAAAAGCATCCTGATGTGTCCCAGCACTTCCATTGCTCCTGCCAGCTGAATGCTCACTGCAGGACAGCCTCACACACCAACCTTTTTCTGGCCTGGTCCTGCATGCTGTTGTGAGCTTTTTTGCATTTCAGGCTTCCAGTGAATTTTGCAAGGAGGGACATACTCCCCCACTTCATCCTTCCCAGGGCTGTCAGAGCTGTATGCAGTGTAATAGGACCTGGGAACTCAGGATCTCCTTGCCTGGCAAACCCCACAAAGCTGTTCCTAAGATGGGCACTCCTGTCACACCCACTCAGAGACAGTGCTAAGGATCCATCACATAGGGGTTTGCTTTCAGAAGTGTGGTATTGAGTGACAGTTCTCTTTATTCTTAATTCTTTTCTTCACCAAATGGTTGATGGAGTATTTAACAGAGGAATAGCAGGGCACTTTATAAGAAGAAAATATCATAAATATATGCAAAGGATGTTGAAAATGGATGCTCTAATTGCAGAGACTTTTAGGCTCTGGTGTAATATGACAATGTTGAGCAATTGGCAATTGGCCTGTTAATAAGCTGCTGGCAGCATTGCTGCAGATGCTGGCAGGCCCTAACATCAACCTACATTGAAAAATGTTTGCAAATGCAAAACAGAGACAGCTGGTTTCGAGTTGTGTCACAGCTACACTTAGTAGCTAAAAAATGGACCTTCCATCCTCTCCTGAGGTGTGTGGTTGGGGGGATCTGTATCAGCACTGCAGCCTTGGCAGCTCCTCTCCATTTGGAACAATTAACTGAAAAAAACATGACAGAAAATCAATACTGTTGAGGATTAATGAGCCGAAGAATGTACTTGAAGTGAAAATGTTTGCAGTTTTTCTTTAACACAAAGCCTCATGTATGATAACAACCAAAGGGATGAGTGGCAGAATGACACTTTTTCTGTGCTATCCCCACTCTCAGAGCAAGAGGTGACAGTCTGGTGTGTGAGCTTAGACACTGCATGGTGAAGTTAATGTTAGAGACAGGAATTGAGTAGGGCCTTTCCTTTCCTTTCCTTTCCTTTCCTTTCCTTTCCTTTCCTTTCCTTTCCTTTCCTTTCCTTTCCTTTCCT
>VZUI01066441.1:0-13426 GCA_013401135.1 Cettia cetti | reverse complement strand
AAGGGGGGGGGGGAGGGGGGGAAGTTAAATTTGTGATTTGATGTTCAACTACTACTAAGCAATATTTCTACAAACAGCATTCTTCAAATGCTGGTATATTTTTTACTCTCCCTTTGTTGGAAAACCCACAGACTACTGCTTTACAACTTCTCCATTTGCTTATCCCAGCTTTTGATCAGCTCTAGAGCTACATATTAAAACTGCTGACAAGATGTTCATCAAGGGTATCAAACAAGAAAGAGGAGGAAATGCATTGTCAAATATGTTTCTCAACATCCTCTCCTTTCTTTTCATCCTGATGACTCTGTTTCGTAGAAGCTAACTTGCCTGACTTGGGGTAAAATTCATCAGTGCAAATTATCACCACCATTATTACTTAAATAGCACTGTTTTTAATTACAGAGAAGATTTTGTCTGCTATTCTTCCACCTCTCCTTTTTTTGTTTCCTTCCTCTTTTTAAAAAATTAAATGCCAGCTTTGTATCCACTGAACAGCCTCAGCAATTTAAACATTAAATACCTTACAGTACATTGACTTTCAGAGATGATACACTGGAAGAGCTGTAATACAAAAAACCCTTGGAAAAACTGCCCAAAACCAGGGATGTCAGTGCACCCTATATTTTAATGTTGGTCTTAGTTGTGTTTCATTTGTAAAATGCAGAAGCAGTGATGGTGTGAAAGACAAGAGACCTGATGTTAGACAGCCTGGTTCTTTAACCATGTCCTTGTTCACTGGGTAAAGCTGAGGGAACATTTAACCTCCTCTAAGATGATGTGACAGTGCAAAGACTGTGTCCCTATTTTATAGGAATATTACAGTGAAAAGAAGCTTTGATATTATGACAAAACCACAAATGCTGCATAACCTGATGTTAAAGTAGCTTACATAATTTATTAAATATGAAGAAGAATTGAAATGGACTGTGTTTGTAGTCTGATGGAAGCCATATCTTAGTTATGCTGGAGATCTTTTAATTGCAGTTTTCCAGGGTGGTTCTCAGCCCAGAGGTTTCTTTATGCATTATTTTGTGGCAGATGCTTTACAGGCATTTCAATCACTAAGGCTGCTATATTTAATGCCTGTATTACTGTTACCACTGAAGGTGTTAATATCCATAATGATATTTCCCCTGAAAAAGCCAGCAGCATTTATTGCTCTTCATCGTTAAGGTGATTGTCAAGATTTTGCTATGTTGGAGAAGGAAATTATGACATTCAAGCCACCTCAGAGTGCTAATTCCATTAGAGCACTTTCCAATTCCTTAGCTATGGCCTTGGCTTCTTTAATTAGCAGAGAAATTTAATAGAGATGTATTAGTGAAAGGAAACTAGCTTTGGAGTGTTATCTGGAGACAAAAATAAATACCCACCTTCAAGGGTGAGTAAACGTGGACAGCTGAACTGGATCCACAGGATCTTCTCCAAGGATTTTTTTGCAGGGTAAACACCAGAGTTTCCAAAATGCCCCACCAGGACAAATCATCAAAGCACTGGCTGAAGCTACAAACCTTATAAATTCTGCCCAGGAAGAGGTGCCTTTTCCCTGCTTCCTGTATGGGAGCATGGGGCAGAACATGGAAATGGCCAAATGAGTTTGCCAAGTTTAGTGGATTTCTTGTTGAACACATGTCTATTTAAATTTTGGGAACCTCATGAGCAAGGTGGCTCTGCCCATCTGAGACCCAGCTCCACAGAGGCAGCTGAAGTCAGAAGTTGCTCTTTAAAGGAGCCAGGGGTGATTCCCCATGGCAGAGTCGCTGCCCTCCCGTGTCCTGAGGGGGAGCTGCTCATCTGTTTCCCTTGGAAAATCTCCCTGAAGAACCGTCCATGGTCTGAGGGATATCAGTCCCTCATCACTCACCCTCCAGAGGTTCCAGCTCCCCTTCCTAGCTTTTCCCTCTTGCTGCAGCCTGCCCTGCTCCTGCCAGTTTCTTCCCCGTGTGTTCTCTCCCAGGTGAGCTCACTCATCTGTGACCCAGCCTGGCCACTCTTCTGAACTCTTTCCCACAAGAGCGGGAAACACTTTTCAGCACCCTCCACTGATTGCAGGTCTTTCTGCCTGGTCCCTCCTATATCTTTGCTGAGTCTCTGCAGAAAAGCAGCATTGAAGGTGACTGGGGAATATTTAGATTAAAAAGAGAAGCAGCTGATGGTTCTGAGTAATTCTTGGTTAGTCCTTATCGCAACGCAATGATGCAGGCATCAGAATTCTCTTAAAGTTTGTTTTCTTCTGTTTTTTCCTCTGGATCCATTCCACGCTGTCCAAAGACCCTAACAATGATTCAGTTTTCACTTTGCAAGGCACTCATCCAAATGAAATTCTGTGTCCTGAATGTTTATGCTGAAATACCCTGGCATCGCAGCAAAGCTGTGGGTACAGACCAGTTTTGCCTGCAGTACCCTGCCCCAGCTTCTTTTTTTTAAAAAATATTCTGTGACTAAGAGCATTTAATACAATTACATAATTGCATTAGTAGAAAAAGTGAATTTTTTAAATGGAATGCTTCTTCCAAAATTGGTATTTTAAAAGACTTGAAAAAAACCCCTGCTTTTTGAAAAAAAACCAAATTATCAAGATAGTATTTTCTGTGCAAATGCTTCCTACTTCTGAAGGCTTTATTTTTCAACTTTTGCAAAAACAGTTGAGTACATTAACAAGGAATGGAAAAAAATCTCAAAACACTATAGCCACTTTATACTCCTTACAAAGAATGGAGAAAATGAAGATAATGTTTTGTCTTTAAAAACGTTTTTTTTTTTGCATAAGCTAATAGGCTTTTATTTTTCAAATGCTATTCCCTGCATGTTTACTGCTTTTTGTGGGGAAAACAGCAGCTATAATAGTTTCTTGAGAAGAAAAGCTGAAAACAGGCAGCTTAAAATAACCATGGTCAGGTGGTTGTTGGGGATACAGGCAAAAAAGAGAAGATTGCACCTGTGTTTGCTATCCCAGTGCAGCTGACTTCTTAAAATCTTTGATCACCCAATTTGTCAGTTCTTTTCTCAGTCAAAAATAGTGCTTGGCTAGCAAAGCAAAGCACTATCTAAATTCTTTTGCCTTTTCCCTTTCATTTCCTCTTTGCTTCTGCTGGTGCTAAAATCAATACACAACTCCCAGATATGCCTCTGGAGTTGCCTGGGGCAAAGGAGTCAGTCTGGAGTTTTGTTGTCAGAGTGGTGTTAATTCAGCACCTCCAACAATGCAGATAATGTCAAACCCTCAGCATACAGGCACTTTTTGGGTTCTCAAAATAGGTGGCAGCTTTTCTGTATTGATTTTGAATGGATCATGAAAAGTTCATGTAGACAAAGGTAAAAAGATTCTAAAACCATTACTATCAACAACAGGAAAAAATATTGCAGGTTTTTAGTCTAACCTCAGTCCTCCTTGTTCATCTTTTACCCTTCTCCATATCCTTTCCCTTCCCAGCAAGGGAATGTTGAAAAGAAGTTCTGTCAGCTCATATCGGGAAGGATTGCTGCAGTCACTGCAGTTTGATTCTTCTGATTCCAGTTTTATGTAACTTTTTTTCCTCCTGAACATCTATTGTCACTCCTCTCTAAATAGAAGACATTACACTTAATACAGATTCTTCTTGTCTTTTTGTCATTTAAATGTAAAGCCAGTAAATTTAGAACCTGTTAAAAATTATTTTTAGTTAGGAAAAGAAAGTGCTGGGTAATGTTCTTTTCTCTGACCAACTGCTGGATACAAAAAGCTGGTGAACAGCCTCCAGAGCCTCCAGTTCATCAGTGACAGTACAGTATAAAGTCATCTTTTAGATCCATGCAGAGGACAAAGCCTCAGCTTCTCTGCGGACAGGTGTGCTGCCCCTGTCATGATTTTAACAAAGAGGAGTTTTAATGATTCAGTTTCTATTTGAAATAAAGTAGGTGAAATGTAGTGAGAAATAGACTCGCTTCTGAAAGACTGTGCTGTGTATTTTTAGAAGTTAGTACTGAGAAGTTCTATTTTTTATTTTTCTCTGAAGGAGAATGAAAAATATCGTGTGGGGATCAGTCGTGGTAAATGTGTTCGGTAGCCTTTCCCAGATGTCGTCTCAGCCTGTGTGAGGATCATGAGATCAAGAAGAGTTTTCTTCTTCAAGTAATTAAGAAAAATCAAGATACTGGATGAAAAATTGCTTTCAAATCTCTCGTAGTAATTTAGCACTGGACTGTGCCACAATTGTAACTGGCCTGAATATGCTTCTGAGTTTCAAAACAAAGATATTCAATGTGGCCCTGATGAGTCTGAATGCCCTGAATGCAAATACTATTGGAGCATTGCAGAAATCCCCTCCTAGGAAACAAATTGGGAGATTATTAAAGCCAGTTAAAGTCTTTGAGGGAGAATATTATTTCAACAAAAGAAGCTAATTTGTCAAAGAAGAAGGCATTTAACTGATCTTGCTGAAACATCTTTTAAATCTTGTTAGCACTCTGTGTCCCCTTCATTCCATTATGGGCTGCTAAATTCCGTATGGGGCAAACTGACCTGTCAATTTTTTCATTAAGCATCGTTAGCTTTTGAGGTTTTTATTGTCACGTTACCTAGTGGAATATAAAATAGTGCAAAACCGATTTAATTTTAATTCCTATCACCATAACCCACCCTCACCTGCCCACAGTTTTTAAATCTAAAAATTATTCTTTCTTTCTTTCCCATTTGGATTCAAAATCAAAGCTTCCTGGGAAGGAGAAAATCTGCGCCATATCAATCTCCATGTATTTTTGGGGGAGATGGCTAAGGCAAATATAAAAACATATATGGTACCTGTAAATTAGGAGACTGTGAGGGGACATGCTTTGCTATGTGAGCTTCACGCTGACTCTTGGTGATATTAACTTCTTTTACTTGTCAAATAATGGAGCAATTAATGACTCCATGTCTGCTTGTGGCAGAGATTTATGGGGTAGGCACAGGTTTGCTGAAATTATCTGTGGGCCCTGTGCAGGGTTAAAAAAGATAATTTTTCACCCTCCACATAGTCCTCCAAGTCCATGTTCTTTGAAACACTTGCTGTTGGCTGCCTGCTTGTAGGGGGAGGAACCTGGAAATGGACTGTAAATTCATTTTGTACTAATGAGATAGGAGATGGGCAAGCTCTTAGTAATTATAATCAGTAAATTGTAGCTTTTGAGAATTTTAATTTGCTGTTACTTTGGTTGCAGCGCTCGGAAATGTCTTTAATAAATGAAAATAAATATATTAGCTGCATAAATCAATTCCTGAATCTGGTGTGAATCTGCCCCAAAATAATAATAATAAAAATGAAACTTCATAATAGCCTTATGCTTCTGAAATGGGAAAGAGAGATAACATCAAGGACTTCAGATACAGTTTTGTTACTTGACTTTTTCCTTAAGTTTTCATTATCTTTTTATCCTAGCCTTGTGAATGAATCCTCATCAACAACAATAAAAGCAGGTTTTGCTCAGCAAGTTTCTTAATAATGTATAAATGAAAATAAATGGATTTTTTCTTACCATGAAAAGCTTGGCTATTCCAAATCTATATAATTTCTGCAGCATTGAGTGGAGTTTTGAAGAGTAGAACCACAGCTCTAGTGGTGTGTGTAAGTAAAAATAATGAATATAGTTAATATTCTGTTTTGCTAGAAACATTCACAAGGACAAATACACTTATGTCCATGCTGAGCATTTCAGACTGCCTTAGATACAAGCTGTGGCCCTCTAAAGCATTCATAATTGCCCAGATATCAGCAGTGTGATCACTGTCCAAAGCCAGACCAAAATGGATTGCAGAGATTGAGCTGTGAGTGCTGCTTGGTGTGTGCTTAACGTGCTTTGGCTTCATTTCATGTTTTCAAATGAACGTCCTAGCTGGAAAGGTCTGGGTCAGAAGGTAGAGGAGGTTGTGAGAAAATTTGGATTAAAGTTTGGAGTGATGTAGGAGCCAGGCAGGAGGGGTTGGGGTTGCCAAAATTATGGGGAACTTTTACCAAGGACCACTCTTCTAAGTAGGATATGAAATTAATCTGGAGCTCCTCACTATGCCCCTACTCTTTGCAGGAACTCCTCTCCATGTGCCCCTTTTTCTGTAGCTGTAAAACTCCTCAAGAGCTGCACAGCCCTGAAAAGCATCTCAGCCTTTCATTCTGTTCTGAAATGCACTGTCTCAAATCTCATGGCTGGAATTACAGGAAGGTTGCCTGAAACTTTAGGGCTAGGCTCCATCTTCTTGGGCGTCTGTGTACTGTTTATTCTCCATGTCTTTTACTGATGGGAATTGTGTGGGGGGCTTTGCAAAAGCACTCAGCTGTGGCCCAGCTTGTCTCCTAAACCATATCCTCATGAGCTGCTTCACGCAGCTGGTCCTGTGCCTGTGCCACCTCACTGCTTGTTGCCTTCCTCTGGTTGTCCTTGTCACATCAAGCATGGCCCATGTGCCTTCCCATCCTGGCTTGGACCAGCAATAGTGTGGCCAGCAGGAGCAGGGCAGGGATTGTCCCCCTGTGCTGGGCACTGGTGAGGCCTCACCTCACACACCTGTGTCCAGTTTTGGGCCCCTCATGACAAGATGGACATGGAGGGGCTGGAGAACAAATCTGATGAGGAGCGGCTGAGAGAACTTGGAGGGCTCAGCCTGGAGAAAAGGAGGTTCAAGGGAAGGCCTCATCACTCTCCACAACTCCCTGACAGGAGGATGCAGCCAGGTGAGGGTCTGGCTCTGCTCCTGGGTAAAATGTGATAGGAGAAAAGGAAATGGTGTCAAGTTGCTCCAGGAGAGGTTTAGAATTGGGTATTAGGGACAATTTCTGCATGGAAGGTATTGTCAAGCACTGGTACAGGCCGCCCAGGGCAGTAGTGGAGTCTCCATCCCTGGTAGGATGTGAAATGCATGTGGATGTGGCACTTGGGGACATGGTTTAATGGTGGCCTTGGCAGTGCTGGGTGAAGAGTTGGACTTGCTGATCTTCAAGGTCTTCTCCAACCTAAACAATTCTGTGATTGTACAATGCTGTGCAGTCTTGGTCAGTATCAGCAGAAGAAGGCTTTACAAAAAAAGCAGTTTTAGTCCTATTATTTCAGTGAATTCTCTGCCTGCAAGGATTAGCTCATTAATTATTTTTTATGGATATATATGAAGGCAGGGAGCTGGTGAAGGCAAGATGTTCTGCATAAATTCTTCAAGAAGATCCAGGAATGGAGAAATATGGAGTAATTTCTTGCAGTGTCATGGCAACAGGCTCTACCCAGGGGAGGCATCCTATCAATTAGGTTAAATAATTACGAACAACATTGGGTAAAATGAAGAAAAACAGCTTGAAGTTATGTCAGGTGGGAGGCAGCTAAGCTACTAAACAAAATAAAAAAATAAGCTTGTATCACTTCTGGAAGAATTCAGCAGAGGCTGAAAGGAGATGTGGAGAGGAGGAAGAAATGAAGGGAGTTAATGAGATAGTGAAAAAAACTTTGTGGTGGAAACTTAGATAAAATGTGTTTGGGAAAATCCTTAGCTTTGTTGAAAAATTATTCTCATTCTAAATTATGTATTTTGAGGAAAAGAATTAATATACACAAGGTTTTTTTTTTTACATCCGAACTAATATGTCCCTGTTTTCAAGAGAACTGAAAAGTCCTCACTTGCTCATTCTCTTACTCCTCTGCTTTTCAGATTTTTTTTTCACACTGCTATGAAATGAGAAATATCTTTTCCTTGGTTTTCTGCTGCAAGGATTTTAAAAATGGGAGGCAACCTTATTAAAAAAAAAAACAACAAAACTTCACTTGGATGGTGGAATAGTATAACATATTAAAAATAACAACAAAAAAAAGACATTTGACTTCTACTTTCACTTTAGGATGTCTACAGTTACAAATTCAGATTATGACTCAGACTTTTTTTTGCTAAAGTTTATCCTATTTTGTAGAATAAAACCAGCAAAATAATGAATTGGGGAACAGTAATTTTTAAAACCATGAGTGCACATCTCAATTTTATAAAATATTTCGTTCTGAATTTCCTAATAAAAAATAGAGCAGGGACAATTGACATAAATGATTAAGTGTGGAACTTAATCATAAATGTTTAACTATGGAACAAAATTGATTATTTTACCTTTCTTTGTAAAATGTATGTATTAATGAGAAATGTGAAGTGACTGTGAAATGTGATGAAGATTATTATTATTCCTAATTCTAACTATGAATAGACATGAAGAAAATTAAAATTGTGTCCCAAAGGCCTTTTCTCCTGCCTTTGGGAAATTTCTCATACAGCTTCTCAAAGGAAAATACACTCATATGTGTTTATTGCCAACCCTAAAACTCACTAACATCAGCAGCTACTTTTTATTGACCTCAGTAAATTATGGACCACAACTTCTGGGAAAATGACTTCAGATTAATATCATTAAGAACTATAGCAGGTTAACTTGCAAATTTGATTCAAAGTGTTTTTATTTAGGTTAGGTAAACATGTTATAATGCTATGCTTACTAATATGTACTTGCAGGAATAAGCACTTGCATAAAATGAGAAATATGTGAAAGATTGTTTCTCCCAGACCATCAATAGTAGAGATGAAGAGGCTCTGCTCCATAGTTAGTTAATCTGAATGCCTGAAAAGATTAAAGGAAATATTTGCAATTTGATCAAACAACTGTGGGGAATAAGATGAACTCCTTTGGGATTGGGTTTGCGAAACTGAATAAGAAATGTAAAGAAAAGAGCTTTGCAAAGTCAACTGCAATTAATAGTTCAGTATGAAATTAATGTACCATGCTGCAGAGGCTTGGGGAGAAGCAGGCTGGAAGGCCTGAAGAGATGTGCTAATAGATGGGTTGTTGAATATAATTTTCCTGGGGTTTGAAGGCTCTGTCCTGCAGGGTTTGCAGCAGTTTCTTGCTCACAGAAGCAGCTGGTGTAGGACAACTCGACGTGAGTGATACCTGCAGGTGTTTAGCAGCACACAGAAAACGTGAATATACTGTCAAACTCCCCATTCCACGTGCAAGGCCTGTTCTGTGTGTAATTTCAGATGTCATTGTCCCTAAAAAAGGACATTATTAGCACATGTGACCAGCTATGAGTGCCTTGCAACAGCTGAGAAACAACTGAGGATGGCAAATAAGTGGGGGAGAGACCCTGCAATCATTCCCTCAGCTCTTAACACGTGAACAAATACATCAAAGGGATCAAGGCCTCTTAAATTCACCTCTTGCTTTTGTGGCTGATCTCACTGGTGTGTGAATAAAGACAAGAAGATGTTCAGTGTTACTGGCACATGGGGGCTGCCAGACTGGAGAGCTGAACATGTCTTTTAGAAATTCATGTTTTCTCCTGCTGCTTAAGAGTTACTGTTCAAGAGATATCCCATCCCATAACTGTTATAACTGTTGGGTCGAATCTTGATATTTTTATTATGTCAAATCTGTCGTTTATTTTCGCTGGACTTTCAGAGTTGGCTTAGTCACTCTTGGGTAACATCCAAGAACAACTTTGTCCTGCTCTGGGAAATAGTCAGTAGTGGAAAGATGATAAAATCTTCCCAATTATTGTGACCTAAGCTGTGATACTGGCATAAACCTAAAAAAAAATTTAAACCAATTAAATTTTGCACAGACTTTTATTTTTAACTCACAGTTTTATCTAAATGCAGCTTAGGAGACAACTTAGCTTAGGAGAAGCATAGGGGAAAACTCCCTTGTACTGCAAGTCTGCTGAATCTTGGAATGAGGGTTTCTGGTTTGATCCAGCAATCCCACCACAGAAGTGCTTGTGAAAAGAGCTGATGAAATTCAGTGTCAGTGCATGCAAATGAATAGGTAGCTATACCTACACAGTAATGTTTTCTAAATAAGCAGTTACCACTGAGGAATGATACCTGGTTCCTGCTGCTGAGAGTTCCTTGAAAATATCGGTGCAATATTCAGTACCAGCCAACAAAAGGCAAATAGGATTCCTGGGCAGGTAATAGAAATTAATGTTGTTTCACCACACTGCACTACTCTGCAGCAAGATGCTGTAAGATTAAAAAGGGTGTCTAAAAGGTGACAGGAATGAGGCATGGGATGACGACTGGAAAACACAGTGGGTGATGGCTTAAAAAAACAGGAGCGGTGTAAAGGAGGTGGAGAGGAGCAATTACTCACTTTCTAGAAAGGGTGGCTGAGGGTGGTCAGTGTAAAGGCTGGGGCAGCCAGGCTTGCAGAATAGCACAAAAAAGTAATGTTTTGGTGAGGAAAAAAAACCCCCAGAAATGGATCTGTGGAGCAGTATTAGATATTCTTGGTGGAGATGGTCGGTGTCTAATACATTATGTGGGTACAGACCCTGCGCTCTCTGGGTTTGTGGAAATTGGAAAGGAGTGGCCCAGGGCAGGGATGCACTCTGCACCCTCTTTCTTGAGCTCTTCTCATAAATATCTGGAGGGGGCTGCAGTCAGGGGATGGATTTTGGCTGGATGAGCCAATTAGTGTGGTGCTGCATGTCACATTTTCACTGTACACATCCCTGTGTTCCCATCCTGGCATCTTCCAAGCAGTGCCTGGAGCTTTACAGCAAGAATTCCATGGTCCCATGGAGCAACTTCATTGAATAAGTGCATTTTAGTGAAATGGGACATTTAAAAATGCCATGAAACAGTCACCAAAAAAGTCAAAGCAAAGTGATAAAATACACTCAATTATTCTCCTCAGACACTCTCCAGACATCAGTGTAATTTCATTGACTTCAGTGAAATTAGTGTTAATGTAGGAATGGAAATGCAGCAAATCTAATTCCAGCATCTCCTTCCTGGAATAGTGAGCAAGAAAACAGAGAGGTAATCAGATAGAAACAAGTGCTGATCAGAAGGAGTTGGACAGGGAAGAGAAGAGCTCCAGGAGCTGCTGCCAGGAAATAAAGATACTCTTCCAGGCTCACATAGTCATGGAGAGTTCAGCAATACATGAACTGAGGCCAAAATGAAAAGCCAGGTTTTTTTTTTTTGGTCTTGGTTTGACGGTGTATGCAATCTTTTGTTGTTCTTTTGAATATTCTCAAACCCCTCCTGCCAGGACAACGTTGATGGCTAACCATGTTTCCAGGAATATTTTTTTTTATTTTTGGTATTATGGAGAAGGGGATGGTGCAGAGCTGTGGGACTGGTGGGGAGAAGTGGAGGTAATGTGAATGGTACAATATTTGGGCAGCTTATTTCACCTGAAAACAGAACTTTTTATAGCTTTTGGAGTGCTGATGTCCAGTTCTACATATAAATATATAAATAAATAATAATTTAATAATATGTATTACTACCTGGCTTTGTGATCCTCTGATGAACAATGTAAAAACATATTTGGGGTGTTTCCTGCTGTTTTGCCCAAGGGTGGTTGGTGTCCCTTTGCAAAGGTGAACACAGAAAGTCTTCGTGTTCTCTGAAGTGGCATAAGAACTACCCCAACTTGCTGGAATTCAAATCAGCGTTGTGTAGGGAATGGAACCCTTTCTTAAGCACATTCACCTTCCCCAAAGACCCTTCACCCCTGTGAGAAGTGGTTTTGTGGCAGCTCTGAGTGGCTGCCAAGCCACAGACCTGTGATGAACGTGGTCCCACCACCGTGTGGGGTTGGATGTGCTTTGAATACACAAAGGGTTAACTTGTAGTGCTGAGTGCCAAATTGAGAGGCCAGCTTCTTTCCCCCTCCCAGAAGGATGCAGCACAGAGCAGGACACGTGATTCCATGGAGTATAAAAGTGGGAAACGTGCTTGTTTTCACAGTTGGGTTTCACTTGGCTATTGACTGTTTTACAAGACAACCACAGAGGAAGCTCTGAAGAAGCTGTCAGGCTCAGTGACAACCCAGCATCTGCCACAGCTAAATCAATACTGCCATGAAGGACAGGTTCCCAAAGTGAATAATCAGAGTAGAGTAAAGTTAATTCACCTTGAAAGTCTGAACACGTTGGTGTGAAATTTTTTAGACAAAACCAGCATTATTCCAGCAAAAGAGGAGAGGTGCTGAGGTCCAGCCCTGAGCTCTGCCCAAGTGTGGGAGTGGGGAACAGGCTTCACACCAGTCATGTGCACAAATGTACTGATAAAATGGAAATCTGGTGCTAATAAATTAAGCAAAAAGGGGTTTTGATTGGCCCTTATTACCAGCAGTGTGCTAGGAACTCATGGCTTAGTTTTTTGGAAAATATTCCATTGCAATATAAACTGAGGGTATGTGTGAAGATAATTAATGTCCCACTTTTTCTTAGGCTGTTGAGACTCATTTTTTTGCATCAAAATGTGATTTTCTTCCATTGTTCAGGTTTCTAATATTCAGAATCAAAAGACTGGAGGAAAATGTATTGCTGTGAATAATTTTAGTTTTATAAAAGCTGGAGGTGAATTGTTTCAACTTTTTGTGAAACTCTTTTCTTTATTTTCCATTGCTTTTAGTGCAAACATGTCAGGGAAGAGAAATTTAATCAGAGCTAATCTGTCAGCATCAGATGGAAAATTTTGGGTACAAAAGTTTGCTAAGCTCAGTCTAGAAGTGCTGAATTTGCTGGATGGAGGATTAGAGAGAAAGTGCTTCTGCAGATGACTTGGAAGAGTAAGAAATATTATTGTTGAGTTCAGTTGAATCAGTTTTGCGGTCATTTTATGAAGCAGAATTACTCTGAAAATAATAGGATGGAAACATCATCTACAAATTTGAGGCTTTTAATATTAAGGGTTAAGTACTTTACTCGTTCCTAAAAATACCCTATAATTACTCACAAAAGTCCATCTTCATAGAGTTCAGGCTGAGTTCTGCTGAATAGAAGCAATATTGCTTTACCTGTTCTCTGTCTCATTAATATTTTCAGACAGATATTGTATAAATATCTCACTGTTATGGTAACAGGTGTGTTTACCACAGGCTGTACATGGCCTGTACTTTATAGCTGGAATAATTCCTTTAATTGTCCCAAATCCATTTTTGTTATTTGTGCTGAGATAAAATGGAACGTTTAATTAAATGAATAAGCGAAATTGGATTTGAAAGAACTAGAAAGAATGAGCAAATTCGAAGACTCAAAAGGAAAATTTGCAGCTGGAGAAATTCTGGGCCCATTGATATTGTATGTTCACCTTTATACTGTATATGTATATTTATGAGTATCTAAACCACAGCAGCACATAGATTTATACAGCACAAGCTTCTGCAATGGCATACACATAAAAAAGAACCTAGGAGCAGAGAGCTAGAAGTATCTTTTCATACAGTGCACTACTTTGAAGGTGTGTTTACAAATTTTCCATTATATTTTAACAAGACAGGCAATTTAGGTGGTGTCCCTCACTGTGCAAGTGATGTTCTGGCATCCTGCCTCCAGCAACATTGTTATCCTGAGTTCATCTTAATGTGACAAGAACTTGGTGTCCCACAAAAAAAAAAAAAAAAAAAAAAAAAAAAAAAAAAAAAAAAAAAAACCT
>VZUI01066440.1:0-11364 GCA_013401135.1 Cettia cetti | reverse complement strand
GGGGACCCGTGTCCCACACCTGGGACATGTGTCAGGCACTGGGGACCCGTGTCCCACACCTGGGACAAGTGTCAGGCACTGGGGATCCGTGTCCCGCACCTGGCACATGTGACAGGCACTGGGGATCCGTGTCCTGAACCTGGGACATGTGTCAGGCACTGGGGATCCGTGTCCCACACCTGGGACAAGTGTCAGGCACTGGGGACCAGTGTCCTGCTCTCAGGACCCGTGTCCTGCTCTCAGGACCCGTGTCCCGCTCTCGGGATCCGTGTCCCCCACTCGGGGCCCGTGTCCCACACTCGGGCCCGTGTCCCACACTCGGGCCCGTGTCTCCCACACTCGGGGCCCGTGTCCCACGAGCTGTCGCCCCCGCCTGGCCCTGGCATCCCGCTCCCAGCCCCGGCACACCCCTGGGGATGGGGGTGAGTCAGCGGCAGTGACAGCCCCGTGAGTCAGAGGTGACACCAGAGCCTCGGGGGATGCTGACACATCCGCCCAGGACTGTGGGATGCAGCTGCTGAAGGACAGGGTGACCCTGATGCCTTGGAGTGGCTACCTAGAACAGAGGCTAGACAGAATTAAGAGGATAAAGTGGGTATTTACTAAAGGCCTTCAACAGATGCACCTTGGGCAGCCAAAAGCCTCTCAGAGGCTGCACCAAGGATGGATGATGGTCATGAGTTTTTCTGACAGTTATAAGTTTGGTCTGTTTGCATATCACAGGGTTATTGCCCAATTACAGCTTCAGGTAATGAAGTCACATTCCCCCAGTTTGCTCCCCCCAATTCACTCTTGTTTGTACAGGCCTGAGGCGGTGACTGTGACCTTGGTGCTCAGGCCTGGAAGGATTGCTTTGTCTGACCAAAATGTGAAGAGTTAACTAACACTCTATAAGGAGTTCAGAGTTATGCACTAATGCAGTGCAGGATCTGAAAAATAGAAAAGCAAAAAGCTTAAGGCAACAACCCCAGAGGGTCAGCCCAGGGATCTGTCACCTGAGATGGGACAGATTTCCTAGAGGCATCCCAGTGGGTAGTGAGGACAACCAAGGTGTTTCTCCTGCAGAGATCCCCCTCCATGCATGTGCTAAAAAAAGCAGCAAGAAGTTTTGGGATGTTCTTTGCTGGGTATAGGTTTGAAAAGGTCAGCTGAAGCAGTGGGAAAAGCCTCTTCGCACTCCTTTACATTGTGTAGTCAAGGAAACAGGCCTCTGGACTGGAAAATGGGAGATCTGAGGCTGATGCCCTGTGCAGCCCCAGGCAGTGTACAGAGACATCACAATGTTTCTGTAAAAGTGCTCAGGACCTTGCCTCCAGCTACACTCACAGCAAGCATCACCCAAACCCTCTGACAAAGAGCTTTACTCCAGGTAGAAGAAAGATTCAGAAGGTTTTTCTTTTAATTTTACACAGCTCTTTTATGACATGCTGTGCTAAGGAACCCCATGATTGGTTAAAAAGACAACACTTTGGTTAAATAATAGAAGCAACACCTGTGAGAGGGTTGTTAGGATAGCTTAGAAATATTACGAAAAACAAAAGGCTGTTTACATGCAGCGTTCTTGAAAGGAATAAATTCTCTTACAGAAAGAAGGAATCAGCTGAAAACTTTCACAGACTCAGAAAATCAGGCCTACAGACCAGAGCTGGGGTGCCTGCAGCAGGGTCACAGCAGCAGCAGTGACAGAGATCCCTGCAAAACCCCTGTGGGCAGGACAGCCCTGCCCTGGGGTGAGCCCCCCAGACGTGATCCCCCCTGGGCAGGGCAGCACAATGTTCTGCATTTCCAGCACCACCCAGAGGAGAAGGTCTGGAAAGTTCTTTGCTTGTAGGGGATCAGCAGCTCATGGGCCAGGCAGCACCAGGAGCTCCTGAGGAAGGATCCTCACACAGGACCCTGCTGCTCCCCTGTCAAACCTGAACTCCAGGCCAGGATCTCAAAGCACCGAAGCACAGGGAGTTCATGACTGGCTCTAGCTCACCCAAAGTCAGCAGCACAGGGACAGAATCCCAGACCCAGGCAACAAAACCAGCCTTTCCCACACCAAGATGTGTCTGCCCAGCACAGCTGTCACCTGCAGGGTTTTTTATTTCCTTTTTTTTCCTCCCAGCTAAAGCAGAAACTCTCCCTGGACTCATGTCCTGGCTTCAAGTCCTGATCCGACCTCCCCAGCCTGCAGCTTCACACCACTCAGCTCCCCTGGAGCTGCTTTTCAGCTTCCTGGGTGTCCTTCAAAACAAGCCAGCTCAGTCTTTTAACTCTCCATCTGTCCCCCTACACCACCCAGATGGATTCAAACACACAATTGCCCCTGACAGAGGCTCTGGCTTCATCAGAGCTGCTTCAGCCAACGTGTCTGTGCTGGGCAGGTTTCACTCCATCCTGTGTGTGCTGGGCAGGTTTGGTGCTCCCTGGCACTGCCAGGGATCAGGCACCCAGAAAACACCCAGAAAACATCCAGAACGCACCCAGCACCCACCAAGCACACGTCCCTGCCCCTCAGACCCTTCTCTTCTTATCAGCAAGGCCTGTGACACCAAGGCCCCTCCATCACCATGAGCAAGATGTGGAAGCACAAAACCCTGGAAAGAAAAAAGCATCTGAAACTAATAAAGAGCCCACATCCTGCAGCCCTGGGGAGGAGAAAGTGCCACATGCAGGCAGTGCCAGCTGGCAGGGGTGGGCTGCTGGCATTGACAGATGCTGGCCCAGGTTGAGAAGCTGAGGAGAGAGAACTCAGCTTTGGGGGAGTCAGGGAGAGTAATTTCAGAAAATGTGGACCAATTCCTTCAGCAGCCACACCTCTGTGCCTTTACCCAATGGGATTTTGAAAAAGATCAGACAGCAAAAGCACCAAATTATGAGTATTTGTCTGCTCCAATGTGCCAGAGACCAAACTTGGGTTGTCTTGATAATATGGTTTAATTTTCCAGACTGAGCAGGCAGCAGGGAAATGCAACCCCCATTATTTCCACAGCCTTGAGCTACATCATGGCCAAAGCTGCAACCTGGAGATGCTGCAGTGCTAATGGCAGGCTCCCCCTGCATCCAAGCAATCAGAGAAATTTGTAATTTTGCTTCAAGAACAACTTGAAAAATTTTATTTTTCAAAAATCTGAAACCTGAATTTGCTTCAGGAACAACTACTGTAGTTTATAAGCTACCTGGTAATGATGTAATCACAAAATTAATGCAGATCTGTTTATGCAGCACCAATTTCACATGGGGAAAAAAAATCTTTGTTTTGATACAAGAAAGACATTTTTTACAGGGAGAACAATCAGTCACTGGAACAAGCTCCCCAGGGATATGGTAGAGTCCCCACTGCTCTAGAGGTTTTCAGGGTGTAATCGAGCACTGTGCTAGATAATCTTATTTAGGCTCCCCTTTCCCACAAAAGGCTGGGCCAGGTGATCTTTTGGCATCTTTTCCAACCTGGGCTGTCATTCCACGAAAAAAATACACTCTCAGATTTATTGTGTGATTATCTGCTTGTAAAACTAATGCATTTTATTCACCTGTAAACCCCTGCCCATTCTCCCCCCAAGCCACAATCCAGAGCTGTTTATAAGTCTCTAACAACACTCTTGGCATCAGCAACCCAAAACTCTGCTAAACCTCACACTGAAGGGTTATTTCACTTCACCTGCACTCACACAGCAGCTCCATCCTGCAGCACAGGCTCACAGCTGTCCTGTGGCAGGGAAGCAGCACCTGGGTACAGGATAAATCAGTTTAAGCACAGCAGCCTGAAGTGCTGCAGGACAGGGAGGGTCATGTCCTGCTCAGCCATGGGGAAATTCAATTTTCAGTGCTGGTGCATAGGAAGGGAGAAGCTGCCCTTGCAAAGAGATGCTGATGGGAAGAAGCAATGGATAGAGCCCAAGAAAGTTATTTAAAATGTGTCAAGATCCATGGATATTGGTTAAGCACACACACAAAGGTTGCTGTCTCCATCAGCTGTCCAGAGCAGGCACCAGGCACTGCCAGCCCACAGGGAACAGCTCCAGATCCCACTCACAGCCCTGTCTTAGGGACTCTCCTCACTGCAGTGCCAGAGCAGCTCTGAGCTCCCAGCTGCAATTCTGCAACCCCTTCACTGACAGGGAGCTTCAGCAGAGACCCAAACAGCAGATCCTCACCCAAAATCCAAGGGGACTGGCAGCACAAACACCTTTTCCCAAGGACTTACAGAACATCAGAGGCAGAGCAGGGAATTTTCCCTACATTTTCTCAGCTCCTAACGTGGAGCTTGCTGCCCACGTGATGCCCTGAGCCCAGCACAGCACTCACAGCACAGGACATGCACTGCTCTCTAGCAAATCCCTCTGTCCACGAGCCACTGCTGCAAGTACTGCATGGAAAAGCCAACAGGACACAGAAATTGTGCTTCTGAGATCATTAAGGCAACACAAGACATGTGTTGACCCAGACATACTTCCCTAACTACGTACTTGCTTCTACTCAGCATTATGGTATGCTGGACCTTGGAAGAGCCCTGACTCGCATGAGAAATGTCCTCCCTCACCCCAGCAGCATGGGAATCGCCTTGCTGGGAGGCTCCAAGCCATCCAGCAAAGGAAAAATCTGCAAAGGAGCTCCAGCCCTGGGGTTGGCCAAGTTCAGCAGAGCGGCGTCGAGGAGCCTTACCTGCTCTGTCAGGCCAGAGATGAGTTGTGCCCCACAGAGGGGCCATATTTAATGGAGATGAGCAGAATTTCCAGCAGATTTAAGAGCAGACACCAGGAAATGGATAATGCTTCATACCTTGACATGCCTCAGACAACTGCGGGAATGCATCTGCTGGCCAGGCAGGAGCAGCAGCCAAAGGGGCTGGGAGCAGCACGGAGCTCTCTGCAGACACAGCGCCTGCAGAGGCAGCTCCAGAGCCCCAGAAAACCCAGAGCCTTCCCTGAGGGACACTGCAGGGAGCTCCTGGTCACTGAGACAGAAGCTGCAGCCACAACAGGCTGCTACAGAACACGTAGGCTGAAGGTATGGGTGGTTTTTATAAAGCATCACACACTGCAGCAAGAGAGGGGTCAGCACCAGGCAGGGACATGAGCACTGGGACAATGACAGCACACAGAGGGTTAAGGACACATGGGAAGGTGGCCCTTAGTGCCAGGGCTGGGATCTGATAGGAGGTGGAACAGACTGTAAACACACAGCCTGGTGTCCCACGAGTGGTGTGCTGCAAGCCAGAGAAAAAAGGAAAATGTCTGGCAAATTAGGTGTATGGCTGTGAGAAATCACTAAAAAGAGACGTGGCAGGCTTTTATCTGCCATTTCCTAGGAGTAACAGGGACACCTGAGGCAGGAAAGATAGCTGAAGTCATCAGAAGCAACCTCAACCCCTCTGCCCTGACACACACATTTAGAAGATTAACTTTTACTAAAAAAAAATGAAGAAGCAAGTCCAGCAGTCCTCACACATCCAGCAATCATGAACAGCACCCCTGCTTTCCTTTTCTCCTTCTCAGTCCAGGCATGTGGTGTTCCCCAGGCAGCTCTGAGAATATCAAAGATGTTTTGTTGTCACCACCCAGCCCCTGCAAACCACACACTGCAGTCAGGGGCTGTGTCCCTGCCGCTCAGGAGGATGGACAAAACCATGTCAAAATAAGAATATTACACATGAACATATCTGTAGTGGGTGTAAGTGAAAGATCCAGAGTGATCACCAATGGGTTAATGAACCCTTTGTCTTCCCTCTGTGCACCTACAGCCCCCATGCCTGGCTCTGCCTAACACATGCCACTCACTGCCTAACACATGCCACTCACTGCATCAGGTGTTGTGATCACACGTTCATCATCATCTGTTAACTCTTAAAATGAGCTTTCCCAGTGCAATTTCAAAGGGGATAATTTCCCTGGGAGATCAGACATCCTTTCCCATCCCGGCTGCACCCATCCTCTCACCCCACCAGGGCCGTAACCAAATCCTCTCTGCTCAGGGAGTTGCAGACCCTTCCTTTTCTTTTAAGAAGAGGCCGGAGGCCCCGGGGCATTAACAATTAAAGCTTTGTAGAGAGATCGGAGCTGGTCAAAGGGACGGGCCGCTAGGGAAAGACAGGAGAGCCATCTCCAGGCCACTGCCACCAGCGCAACCTGGCATGGAGGGACAGAGCCCAGAGCACAGCTCCCAGCCCCAAAACCAGGGCAGAGACATGCCTGGAAACAAATCCATTTAGACCTAGTGCTTTTCATGCTTTCATAGCTTTCAGAAATGTGTGAGAAATGAGTTAGCTGGATTAGAAGAGACAAACAGGTTCTGGGAGGTTGTGTTTCTCCTGCCAGCACCCACAGGCATCACCTGAGACTGGCACCTTGTTACAGAGCAGGCAGCCCCTCGCTGCCCCACAGCTGGCAGTGAGCCTGGCACAGACCTACAGCCCCACCTGGCACCTTCCATGCCTTCCCCTGCAGCTCGAGGTGTCTGTCATCCCCTGGGAAGGGACCCTGGGTCAGGGACACAGCTCTGGGAGGGAAGCCTGAGCTCTCCCTGGGCACAGGACACCCCGGGGGACATGCCCAGCCCAGCAGCTGTGGGATAGCAGACCTCAGAGAGGAGGCCAGGCCCAGTTCCCACCCACCCTGAGTGCCCTCAGCCCATCCAGCAGCCCCACACTCAGCTCAGGACTCAGCTCTTCCCACCCATAGCCGAGGATTAATTAAAAGCATGTTTAGGGCCAGAGCAGTGACTGGGACATGGCCCCCAGCGTGGCACGGATCTGCTTTCATCCAAATCATCCCTCAGTTAGTCACCAAAGGCAGGGCCCAGCCATCCTGTGACTGAGCCCTGCCCCCTGCTCCTCTCCTCCACCAGAGCAGCAGTGCCAGAGCCCACGCACCCTCAGAGCACATCAGCAGCACTGGGGGAGCTCTGCCTGTGCATGGATCTGGGAGCCAGCAGCACAGCCTGCTGATACCAGAATCACAGAACCACTTAGGTCAGAAAAGACCTAAAATCATCCATTCCAACCATTATTTGTCACTTCTGAGCCCAGAATCCCTTCAAGAAGTTTTGCCACACGTGGTTTATCATTCCCTTCACTGCCCCCACTGAGCAGCTTTCCCTGCCTGTGCTGACCCCTTCAAGCAGGGGCCTGTGGAGCAGATCAGGGACCAGACTCTCAGGCCATCTCTTTCCCCATTCCATATTTCATGCTAAAATCATGTACCATAAACAGCACTAGGATGGTCTGCACGTTTCCAAGGTCCCAACAGAGTCTGAGTGAGGGGAGAGCGTTGTGTTCATCATCCTGGCACTCTCCTCAGGTGAAGGCACACGCCACCTTTATGTACACCTGGCTCAGGTCATCAGGCACAGCCAGGAGCCCTCCCTGCACCCCTGCCCATGGCTCAGCCACATCTGAGCCACCCATGGAAAAGCCAGTGAAACACAGATGCTCTTGGACATCAGTTTGCAAATGTTGCTCCAGGGCATCAGCAAGAGCTCCTGCAGCTTTGCACAAAGATGCTCTGGGGTCTCCTTGCCTGCAGGGTCCCTGTGTGCTGCACGCCCCGAGAGCAGTGACAGCCAGCCCAGGCACCAGGGCTCTGTGCTGCTTGCACAAGGTGCTCAGAGATCCCCACCTTTGATGCTCCCTCAGAACAGAAAGCCCTGGATCACATCACCAGGGAGTCCCCTTTCTCCCCAGAGACCCTTTGCAGAGCTGCCCAGCACCTCCGTGAGGAGGAAGTGGACCCAGCACTGCAGCAGGGATGGGATCAACCCCCCTGTCACCCCCTCCTGTCCTGCATGTCCCTGCCGGTGGCACAGGCTCTCCAGCCCGAGGCCCCGGGCTGCTGAAACACCCCCAGGCTCTGAGTCACGAGCAGCTCCCAGGAATGCTTTGAAGTGGCTCGGACCAGAGGAGAAAGCACAAGAGAGATGGACGGAGGGATGAGGAGGTGCCACCCGCACCCTGAAGAGGGAGCGCGGGATGCTCCTCCTGCAGGTAAATCCTTATCCAGGGGCAGCGGCTGCTCTCAGCACATCCCTGCGTGGGACACGGCGCGTGTGGAGCAGGCCAGCCCTGGGAGCAGCCCTCGCCGGCCACAGCTCCGCTCCACCCCGGCTCCAGCGCTTCCTCTGCTCCCTGCGGTTTCCCTCCCAGCGCCGATGCCCGGCAGCCGCCTGGGAACGCCCAGGACAGGAGGCCCGGTGCCGCAGGAGGCTGAGCCGAGCTGTGCCATGGGAGGAGGGAGAGCCGCAGGATCCGCCAGTTTGGGCACAGACACCCCCTCCCTCAACTCCCCTGCCTCGTCCTGCTCACCCTGCTGATGCACACAGAGGGGACAGCACACAGAGGGGACAGCACACAGAGGGGACAGCACACAGAGGGGACAGCACACAGAGGGGACAGCACACAGCCTGTCCCCTGCTCACCCTGCTCATGGGCACAGAGGGGACACACACACAGCCTGTCCCCTGCTCATGGGCACAGAGGGGACACACACACAGCCTGTCCCCTGCTCATGGACACAGAGAGGACAGCACACAGCCTGTCCCCTGCTCAGAGGGGACACACACACAGCCTGTGCTCACCCTGCTCATGGGCACAGAGGGGACACACACAGCCTGTCCCCTGCTCATGGGCACAGAGGGGACACACACAGCCTGTCCCCTGCTGATGGACACAGAGGGGACACACAGCCTGTCCCCTGTCCCTGCCTCCAGGAACAGCCACAGCCACCCGCCAGCAGCTCCAGGGACCTGGGAGCAGTATTTGGAACCAGACACGCACCGCTGGGTGGGAATTGCAGGAGAACTGGGGAATTAAATGGAAATATTCCCTGCTCTGCCTGCCCCCCTCCAGCCTCTCCCCGCAGGCACGGCATAAAGCAGGACCAGCACCGGAACACGCAGGCAGCTCCTGCCCAGCCAGGCGGGATGGGAGGGCAAAAAACCCAGGGAAGAGACTCTGGGCAAGCAGGAAAAGCTCCGCCACAACACACACACACACACACACGCAGCCAGGAGCCAACCTTCAGAGCAGAACCGCGTCTCCATGCCAAGAGCTCGGCGATTTTCCTCCCTCTCTCTCCCGGCTCGCAGCTCTGAGCTAACAGGCTCAGCATTCATCCCCCCGCGCCGTGCGGCACATGGGAGCGGAGGGGGGGAGAGAGGGGCTCAAATGAAATCCAGACCTAGAAAGCAGTTTCTTCTTTCCCCCCTGCTTCCCCCCTTCGACCCCCTCCCGGCTTCTGCTGGAATCACCGTCTGTCTCCAGGGCTCAGGAGGATGGGAGGGGGAAAAAAAAAAAAAAAAGGAAAAAAAAAAAAGAAAAAAAAGCAGAGGGGAAGCATTAAAAAAAAAAAAAAAAAAAAAAAAAAAAAAAAAAAAAAAAAAAAGGAAATAAATAAAGGAATCGGCTGAAATCAGCCCGAAGCGGGGTTGTTCCTCTTCTCAAAGTACAGAAGCTGCTGGAATGGTAGGAGTGCAGGGACAGAATATAACATATTAAAAGATCAATAGCCTACCTGAAATCCGGTCCCTCTCCATTACTACGGGATATATTTAGCATCCGCGTGTCACGGCCGTCCCTTTTTTCGGTGGCGTCCCCTTCTTTCCCCCACTCTCCCTCCCTCCTTGCCTCGCCTCCTCCTCCTCTTCTTCCAAAAAAAGCTCTTTGTCTGGTCTAATTTCTTCAATCTGTTGCAATCATGAATGCATCCAAATTACCACATTTCCATGTGCTGATCATATGTTTGTGCTCCAAACTGAAGTAGCTTTGTCTCTTTGAAACGAAAAAGAAGAGTAAGAGAGAAAGAGAAAGGAGGAAGGAGAAAGGAAAAGGGGGTACATGACCCGAAAAATCCTGTAACTCCCTGGAATACTCCAGCAGGCGCAGGAAAAACTGGAAATCCCGAGTCTTCTGTAAAACAGTCTTAAAGCTACAGCGTGCGAGTGTCCAGGGGAACGCTCCAGCCTCCACAGCTCCCTCTTAATATCCACCAGGACATGCTTAAGGAACTTGGCTCCTCACAATAACAGAGCGAACAACTCATCCAGCTTCTCAAATCTCTCCCCACTTCCCCGGTCTTATTTTCCTGCTATTTCCTCTATCCCCTCCTCCTTCCTTGGCTCCAGCATTTTAAAAGAGCGCAGATTCCGCACGCTGCCCCCGCCTTTTGCCAGGTCTGAAGTTTCGATTCATGCATAAACTATTCGGCTGATGAAGGCTGACTTCATTCCAGGCTCAGCATCACGGGCTGCTGCTGCTGCTGCGGCTGCTCCCGGCCCGGCACACGCTCCCCGGGGCTCCCAGCCCCTCGGGGGCTTCCCCAGCGGCCCTGGCACCGCTTCTCCTGCTGCCCAGGGCAAGGCAGCCCGCAGCAGGATCTCCGAGCCTGCCAGAAGCCCCAGTGCAAGTCCCTGCCTCGGGCAGGAGCTCTGGGTCTTCCCCCCGGTGTGGCGGCGGAGTTGAAGGTGGGATTTGAGAGGTTTTGGTTCCCTGTGGTGCCCGGCAGGAGCAGAGGGGGCAGAGCAGCCCCGCAGAGCCTGGTGCCCGGTGCTGCTGTGCCCGGAGGGGTGTGCGGCTGCCGAGATGGGCTGGCCCACACGGAAACTTCCACTTGGCCGCCGGCCCGGGCAGGCAGCGGGGACACGGTGTTGTCACCTCCAGCGGGGGCTGCCCGCTGCCCAAACACCCTGCTCCACCCTCCCGAGCCATCCGGCACTGATTCCTGTCGATTATCACCCGGCCTGATGCAAGGGCACGGCCTCCATCCCCAGAGGTGGCAAAGAAATGGCTCAACCCCCCTGTCAGGGCAATGCTGGGAGGGAAGGCACGGCTGTTCCACAGGCCAGGTGTGCTGACAGGACCCCTGTGTGATCAGCATGGTCCAAGTGACAGTTTTGTCCCAAAAAAGCTCACGAGTTCACACGGAAAAACCCAAGAGTGACGGCTGTGACAGCCTGGCACTGCCCTCATGCCATGGGCAGGACAGGTCATTGCCCAGCTGGATGAACAAGGAAAGACTCCAGGCACTGCAGGCACTGCTGGAACCTTTGGGCAGCCTGGCCTGACATTCTATCACCTTTCAACACCGAGGATTTGTCCCGTTCAGCAGCCGATGCAGCATCAGCATCCCCAGAGCAGAGGGAGGAGCACAACCAGCGCCCGGCCGTGGGGCCAGCCCTGCCCCGGAGCCAGCAGCCAGCCCTGCCCCGGAGCCAGCAGCCAGCCCTGCCCCGGAGCCAGCAGCCAGCCCTGCACCCCCAGCAGCCAGCCCTGCTCCCCCCAGCAGCCAGCCCTGCACCCCCAGCAGCCAGCCCTGCTCACCCCAGCAGCAAGCCCTGCACACCCCAGAGCCAGCCCTGCACCCCCAGCAGCCAGCCCTGCACCCCCAG